>JAVQJZ010211737.1:0-15795 GCA_036025355.1 Leiopotherapon unicolor | reverse complement strand
TTCCTCCCACCATCCAAAGACATGCATTAGGTGAATTGGCGACTCTAAATTGTCCGTAGTGTGTGAATGTGAGAGTGAATGGTTGTTTGTCTTGTATGTGGCCCTGCGACTGACTGGCGACCAGTCCAGGGTGTACCCTGCCTTCGCCCTATGAGAACTGGGATAGGCTCCAGCACCCCCGTGACCCTGAGTGCAGGATACAGCGGGTTAGAAAATGGATGGATGGATGGATGGATGGATCTATAGTTAGTATTTGTTTAACTCTGACTGAGGCCATTTCTTCTGTAGTAAAGGAAACCAACACAAACACATTAACATTTAAGAGAGAAGGGATTACGTTCATCAATTCCTTCTATATATTCTAACACTTAAAACAGTTGTCATTACAGCACTGTAGAGTCATCCCCTCCTAAGCCGTGGAGGGCTCAGATTCATGACCAGGCTCACCTTGGCTGGGGCCCTGAGGCCAGTAATGCAATCACACATTAAGTCTGTTTAAATTGTGCCTGTAATACTTCGGTTTGCACAGAAGCTTTTTGTTTTGATGACATTCAGGTTCATTCAGGTATGCAGTATGGTGTAGCTCTGAGGTCGTAATTGTTTGTGGTGTTGTAATGGACCACATTACACATATAACACATGCGGGGATGGATTTGTTTTAATAGATGCCCTGAATGATGTGAGTCAGACAGATGGAAGTGACTTTAATGAATAACACATGGAGTACTATTTACTTTTTCACACTCTTAGCTACTCCATACATGATATAAATACATTGAAATTTTAGGCAAATCGAAGTGGGTTGCTGTGTCAGAACAAAACAATGGAGGAGGATGTAGGTCCAAATGAAATTTCTTTTAAGGGCCCTTGTAAGTACTTTTATTTTGAAAGTCCAGCCATTGGCGAACGTTCCCCTCAGACAGGGTCCTTTTATTGTCAAACTCCTCCCGGAAGTGTTGTGGCGGAAGTGAGTTCATCTGACAGAAGGTGTACAGACAACACACGGCCGTGCTCTGTGGTGTCTCCTCTGCTGCACACACACACACACACACACACACACAGGTAAGAGATTCAAACCGAGCGGATTTAATGAACGAACGTCTCATTAGCAACAGTGAGGAGAAGCTAACGGGGAGACATCCCGCCGAGCTGCCGCGGTGAGAGTGCAGCAGAGCTAGCTAACTCTGCCACTGCTCAACCTTTACACAGTCATACCAAGTCACGCTAAACCATCCAGGAAATAACTTCTGGTAAAGTTTCTGAAACTCCTCCTGTGCTTGAATGCCTTCAGTCTGAACTTATGTGTTTGTAAGTGCTGTTTTTTGACCAAGTCGCTAATGCTAACTCATGAGGGAGAAGGAAATGTTGAGGAGAGGAGAGATTAACATCACATTCAGCCAAAAGAAAAAAGAGAAAAAGAAAACATACTCTCACCATACTCTCTCTTTAAAGTAGTTTTAATGTCAGCAAAAAGACAGAGGTGTTTAAAACGTTATTAATAATGATAATATTTTTATAGCCTTTAATTTGAAAAATGTAAATGTGTTTCCCTATAACTCTTTTTTTTAAACATGTAATGAGAACATGTCATTCTCAGGTGTTGAAAGTCGTCCAAACATTAATACTTTGCTTAAACAAAAAAAAAGTGTGATTTGAATTCAGAAACAATCTGGTCAAACAATCTGGAGACAAGAGTGCAAATCTGAGCAGACGTGTGTTCTTCAGGCATCGTCATCTCTCCAGTCACAGACACATTCAGTATTAATGTTTCATGCTGACATGTCGGACACGTCCCGTCAGGCAGCAGTTCGCTGGTCATGGTTGCCTCACACAGTAACGTCAGTATTGTTGGTTGACTTTGTACTTTGCGGCACAGCTTCAGTCAGCTGCCAGCTATGTGGATGTTCAGGATTGGAGGGCCCTTTTTATCAGCTCACCTCTCACACACATTACACCTCTTGAGTCCACCGTATAGAGTTTCTGCATTCTTATTTATTTATTCATTTAGTCATATTTAACAAGCACAACTTGTTGAAGATTTGGCTTCACATATCCCTGTTTAAAGTTTTATCAGATTGCTAAAGAGATTTGGTTATGTAAGCTTTGTAAAACATGGGCTAAGAGTTCACTAACCCTCAGCCCCACCAACCCACGTGAACTGCAACCTTAAAGGCTAATCCGTTTCCACACAGAATACTGAAACACCTCAGACTGTAGACTAGGCAGTGTGATTAACAATCTTTACAGATAGATACTACAGCCCTATTTGATTCATTTGGTCTTTGTATTTTTATTTCACATTCATTTCCTCTTTTAGATTTGTACTGACACAGAGAGGAGGATGTCTGCACTGGGGAATAATCCTTTTCAACATATAGTTGAGCCTCTGGACCCAGAGAACCCAACACAGCAGTTTTACAATCTTGCCAAACTCGGAGATGCCAGATATGGTAAGCGCTCTTTACTGAATGCAGAATGAAACCACTTCTCACTTTGACTGAATAGTTTCAGTTGTAAATATTTGAGAGAGCTTCACCGTCCATCTGTTCCTCAGACCGTCTGCCCTTCTCCATCCGAGTTCTCCTGGAGTCTGCTGTCAGGAACTGTGATGAGTTTCTGGTGAAGCACTCAGACGTGGAAAACATCCTCAACTGGAAGCAGACCCAGACCCAAACCGTAGAGGTACCATTCAGACCAGCTCGCGTCATCCTGCAGGATTTCACGTATGTGGACGCAATTCATTTTCATAGATGAAGTTCTGTATAAAGTACTCCAGATTTGTTAACTGATAATTCATTCTGTGAAAACAGTTCATGTGTTCTGTGATTTTGTGAAGCTTTGTAAAATCTAACGCTAACCCTTATGATAGTCGTGATACTGATGTCATCAGGATATTATCTGCATGGGCTCGGATACTCCAAATTTATAACCCAAAGTCTGTGTTATGATGTGGGAAGTTGGAGTAAGAAAAAATATTTTAAAAATATTCGCCTCTGTGTTTTCATGGCTGTAAAATTCCATCACAGTCCAACAAATGCTTCAAAACCTTATTGACTCACACTTATTGACTTAGTAAATATACAGTATGTTACGACTCATCGTAACCTGTGCTGTTAAACCAAAAAGTCTTAATGATGATGTTGAGTGGACTCTGACGTGTTCTCCATGCAGTGGCGTCCCTGCTGTGGTGGACTTTGCCGCCATGCGTGATGCAGTGATGAAATTGGGCGGCGACCCAGAGAGGATTAATCCTGTCTGCCCCGCTGACCTCGTAATCGATCATTCCATCCAAGTGGACTTTAACAGGAAGTAAGACTGGGTTAATCAAACTCTCCACCATCACACCACCATGTAACACCATTATTCTCCGTATAGATACAATATGATCGTCGTCTCAGGTTGCTGAGGCTTTAGTCATTTTGACTGATCTCATTCTTTACAGTTTAAACACTCGGGCTCTTTTTCTTTTAGGTCTGATAGCCTTCAGAAAAATCAGGACTTGGAGTTTGACCGCAACAAAGAAAGATTTCAGTTCTTAAAGGTATGAAGATTTAATACACCCTGTGTGACGACTCCATGTCTATAACTAAGACGAGATTTTTTTAAACCCTTAAATATGTTGTCTGTCTTTCCCAGTGGGGCTCTCAAGCCTTCAGGAACATGCGAATCATTCCTCCTGGTTCAGGGATCATTCACCAGGTCAACCTGGAGTACCTGGCTAGAGTGGTGTTTAATTATGAGGGGTACTTCTACCCCGATAGCCTGGTGGGCACAGACTCCCACACCACCATGATTGATGGACTGGGAGTTCTGGGCTGGGGTAAGATGAAGTCTCCTGTATCTGCTGCTCAAAATTAAGTATTAAGCTGTGGGTTTTCAATAGAGCTCGTCTGAAAATCTTAAACCTGAAAACTATATCAAGAACGAGATGAGATGATAGGTACCAGTCTCAGTGCAGAGCTACGTCCAACGTTCCAAAATATTCCTACCAGCACCTGTAAAGCTCACTGATTAACAGCCTGGTTTATCAAAGCTGACACAAACAGAAATGTCACACTAGTTGGTCTGCAATAACTGTTTAGTTTTCTATTAAAAAAGATTTGACACCCTTGGCAAAGTCGCCATGGGTGTCAACCGTAACACCTGCTATATGCTGCAATGACCGCTTTCATTTATTCAGGCAATGTAATGGACACGTTTTTAGCTTGATCATGGATCATGAATTTCTGAGTTCTTTGTTCTAAAACCTTCAGGTGTGGGAGGAATTGAAGCAGAGGCCGTCATGCTGGGTCAGCCAATAAGCATGGTGCTGCCTGAGGTGGTGGGATACAAGCTGAGTGGGATCCCACACAAACTCATCACCTCCACTGACATTGTCCTCACTATAACTAAGGTAATTAGTTAAGCCAATTACCAACACAACATTCATTGTTCACATATAATGACAGGAAGCATACAGACAATATTTGATCCTGTTAACGCTGAGCTTTCATGCAACATTTAAAAGATGTCCACTTCTGTTGCATTCACTGATACAGTCACTTTCTCCCTGTTATCTCAGCACCTCCGTCAGGTGGGCGTTGTGGGGAAGTTTGTGGAGTTTTTTGGCCCGGGTGTTGCTCAGCTGTCCATCGCTGACCGAGCCACCATCGCCAACATGTGTCCGGAGTACGGAGCCACGGCGGCTTTCTTCCCCGTGGATGACGTTAGCATTCAGTACCTGGCGCAGACTGGTGAGCGCCGCCTCGTAGAGTATGGAGATAATGTGGCGTGGTGGCTGGGATGGCTTCACTGTCGTGTCCCAAGCTACTGATGAACATTTTAACCTCTACATGTTTCCTCGAGCACCATCAACTATTTACACAAGATCAGATTTTCGACCATTCAGTTTACCAACATTACACAGATGCAGAAAAGGCTTTAAATGTCAGTGCAGTACTGTTCATTTGTTTGTTAGTTAAATAACTGAGAGAATTAAACCTTATGTATTAAAGACAACTGGCTGAATTACAACAAGAAATTAAAGGTTTGTCTAATGCTTTTTATATTCAGGGCGAGAACCAGAAAAGCTGGCCTACATTACAAAATACCTGAAGGCAGTGGCCATGTTCAGAGACTACAAAGATGTGTCTCAGGATCCAGATTTCACTCAGGTTGGTCTCTGCGTTTACGTCACTTTATTTAATTGTTTTGCACTGTTCAGCCCGTAAAAAGAAAACTCAGAATGGGCAATCTACAATTGATTTTTAGAAGGTAAAATGGTGCGACACATTATGATTATGTAACAGTAAAATACCATAGCAATGTGTTGATATAACACATGCATACAAATGAAATACATGAAAGAAATGTTTAAGCATAAGACTTCTAACAGATTGAACTATGTATAAGCTGTTAGCAAGTTATGACTTGCAAATCAATGTGAAATGAACCATCAGTGGTACTGATACATTGTGGTGTGTTTGCCTCTCAGGTTGTAGAGCTTGATCTGAGCACAGTGGTTCCATGCTGCAGCGGTCCCAAGAGACCTCAGGACAGGATTCCCGTGGCTGACATGAAAAGTGATTTTGAATCCTGCCTGGGAGCAAAGGTAGGTAACAGACTCCCCCCATGTTTGCCAGGCATAACATTACGAGGAGTCAAGGATTCAAATGTGGATTTGTCCCTGATGCAAATATCACAGGAACTAAGTTATTGTATTAGCTTAAGTATTGTTACAGCTCAAACAACAGCCAGCCCGTCAGCTCTGTGTGTCTGTGACTCAGTTGCCCTTACTTTCAGAGCATTGGTTGGCTCTACAAAACAACTCCTGTCCTTTTGTTTTGTGTCATTTTAGCAAGGTTTCAAGGGTTTCCAGGTGGCTCCTGAGCATCACAGCACTGAGGTACCATTCAATTTTAATGGAAAAGAATATACGTTAAGCCACGGCTCAGTGGTCATCGCTGCTATCACCAGCTGCACCAACACCAGCAACCCATCGGTCATGCTCGGAGCAGGTGGGTGTACAGCTTTGCTCTTTATAGAATTCCTGGATTGTCGTGGAGTTTTGAAAGATGTGTCCTAGTCAGGGTGGAGACTGAGGGAAACATAACTATCACTTAAATGCTGAGAGTTATTTGACACAAAGATAATGCTCTTCCTTTAGGTCTCCTTGCTAAAAAGGCAATACAGTGTGGCTTGAGTGTGAAGCCGTATATAAAGACCAGCCTGTCTCCTGGCAGTGGAGTCGTCACCTACTACCTAAAGGAGAGTGGAGTCATGGACTACCTCTCTCAGCTGGGGTAAGCTGGGCAGATTCCTCCCATTAACTGATTATTCTGATGCTATTCATGGAGAAGATGCTGAGTTTGGAAGAGAGCAGTCCTTTTGATGCAGACTAAAACCAGGTCAGGGTCCCCTTATTGGTATGACAACTCCATCCACACTGAGGTGGCACTGTATTGTAATGGAAAATGAGTCAAGGCGAGGCGAGCCAAGTAGGTACTATTAGACACTAGTGGAAAAGGGGCATTAGGAGTCTTACTCAGTGGATCACTGTTGTCATGGATATATGTATATATATATCCATATATATCTAAATAGTTTTATAGATTACTTTTACACAGTAATACACACTTGTACAAGCAACCATTTGCTCTCATGAGACAAAAGTTCCAAAGTTGACAGCTGAGGAAAACCGAGGTGCAGTGGACCTGACATAGTAAGATAAGCTCTGCTGTCAAAATATTAATGATTATGTTTACAGTCAACAGGCAAAAAAGTAACATAAGGTTAAATTGTTATCTGCTTTGCCTTATCCAATGAATTAAATACCTGACAGATGCAGGTACTTGATCACACTGAAGCAGAAATGCTGGATGTCCAGTGTTGCAATAATAGTGCTGATGTCCTGCAGTGGAGTGATAATGGTGACACCTGCTGGTCATTTTTGGTGTTACATTTGTATTACGGTATTAAAGACCACAATGAGAGTCAGTTTCTGTGGTCTGAATGTCGTCAGCATTGTTAATTCGATCTGTCAGGGTCAGCAGCATGAAGTCACCCACAGAGTTCACAGCTCTGCTTTTAAACACTGCCACATTGTCAAACACATCCCATGTTCAAACCCTGTGCTTCACCTCTTTAAAAGGGGTGACATTACCAGGACCCATGATGGTCATGTGATTCTTGAGGGGTTAGAGAATGATTCTTTCTACTGCAGTACCTCTGCTTTGAAAACTTCAGATTGTGCTGGCTAGTGTGCTCTGAACTCAGTGTCACTGTGTTAGAGCAAGATATCTTCTCTCTAGTCTAATCTCTGCAGTTAAACACTGTATGACAGTATATCATCCAAATCTAGTTCATAGTTCTGGTTCAAGAAAGTTTTTTTTCTACCTCACGTGGCACAGTCAACTTATGTTAATGTAAAGCTCTTTGAAGATTCTTTCCTAACAATCATTTTGTCTTTCCTGTTAGCTTTGAGGTTGTTGGATATGGTTGCATGACCTGTATAGGCAACAGTGGGCCGCTCCCAGAGCCGGTGGTGGAGGCCGTAACCAAGGTACCAAGAGGCTCCACCTCCCTACTATCATTTCACATCTTAAAGCACTCTTTGGCTCTTTTTCTTCCGCTTTTCACATTTATTTTCTCTCTGCCCAACATTCCTCACTCACTGACCTGTGGTAACAGGATTCTTGTAGATTTTTCAATTCTTTCTTCATTATTAGTGTTTAACTTGTAACTTAATCTGAAGTATTTTTCTTTCCCCTGCTCTACAAGCTATGTAGATAAACAGTAATACTTCACTTAATACATAACATAGATGGAGTATTCACATGTGTGTTTGTCTTTTCAGATCTTTAAATTTGATTATTTTTGTTTCAGGGAGATCTGGTTGCTGCAGGTGTCCTATCAGGAAACAGAAACTTTGAAGGGAGAGTCCACCCCAACACCAGAGCAAACTACCTGGCTTCTCCACCACTTGTGATCGCCTATGCCATAGCCGGCACGGTGAGGATAGACTTTGAGAAAGAGCCCATTGGTGAGTAGTTATATTCTTAGAGCAATTGCTCAGAGAATTAAAAGTAATTCATCCCTTATTACTCACACAATGAACAAAACATCACTAGTTATTAGACTGTGCTCTATCCAATGAATACATTGAGACTATATTCATTCTGAGACCTATAATGACAAAACAGTAAAAGCAATTATATCTTTTGTTTTGCTAATTAGATTATTATTAGGACTTTTATTAAACTTCAGTGTGAGTCTGACAGAGTTTTCCAGTGCTAATCAGTGCTGTACTGGTAAAACTGCTATTCTCCATGTGTTATTTAGTCCTGCGTTGATTGTGGCACTGAACAGTGCTTGAACACTGCTCAGCTAAATTAGCATACTTTGCCTTCACAGTGGCTGTCAGACATGATCATGAGATGAATCTTTCCTCTGTCAGTCATCATGGAGGGCTTGTTGGCTGTAAAATGCCGAAAGAGCCTCTCTTGTATTAGAAGCATCAGGTCAGGTACACACAGACATCATTTCCAGTAGCTGCCAAAGCACAGCCAGCCTCTGACTGCCAGCACTGCAGGCCTGCGCGTCACTGTGCAGCCTCATCACACTGGATGCTCGTGGTCTGTTAGTGTCCCCATAACCCTTCACCCTGTCACACTGCAGTGACTGAGCAGAAACAATACAGGCTTTTAAAGGTCAGTACTGGCACCAGTCAGGGACATTTTTCTCACTTTGCTTACCTGCCTTTGCTTAAAGCATTGCACAGTTTCTTTGGATTTAAAATGAATTTAGAAACAAGGCTCTTATAATGTGATCTGACAAACGTGACATTTAAAAAGACAGCTTCAGGCTTAGCCTATGAATACGAGACTGACTCATTTGCAGTGCAGTCTGAATGTCAGTTCAGGGACAAGGACAAGATATTTCAGTCTGGTCACTAAGCATGTCTTCCTGGGGCCTGAAGATGGAAACTGTGGGGTGGATGGCAGACGCTTCACAGGGGACAGCAGGTGCCCCCCCACTCCTCCATAGATGAGCCCATTATTGCTGGCTTGACTCTACATCCTGCCATCCCATGTGGACCCCTCCATGGGAATGTTATCTCAAAGCCCAGCTCCTCCCCACCGTCCTCCACCACAGATACGTGCTTTTGCTGCAGAGTGGCCACTTTGTGCCAGAGGGGCCTGTTTGATCCTGTGCCAAGACCCCCTCATCCATACTGCACATTCCCAGCAATGTCAGCGTGCTGTAGTGCAGCTTTTGCTGGCTGAACTGCCTCACCTGGACAACGCTTCCTTCCTGCTTAATAAGGTTGTCCTGGGATTCTGAAAGAATCGTCTCAAGTCCCGCCTTAGCTCACTTGAATTCTTCAGTCAGGCCTGAGAGAGGCAGTTCCAGGGCTCTTTTGTTATACAAGTAGATGCTGCTTAGAGAGCTTGGCAGCCACAGCCACTTTTTAATGAAGGAACTGACTGTCCTCCTCAGTTTTTCAGCTTGAGTGATGGGGACCTCACATACAGTCAATGGCCACAGCAGCTGAGGGTGCAGTGTGAACCTCAGACACTAGTTTGAGGTTTCCTGGCAGTAAGGCTTTGTCGATGGTTTAAGGCCCTTCATGGTTTTCCCCTCAGCTTGACTTGCTTTGCGTCACAAAGTTTTGTGTCATGCCAGCCAACAAAGCTGTTACCTGGACCTTCTGATGCAGTTTACCATCCACAGTGAAATAACTTAGACTGATTTGAATTTGTTACATTATATTTGTACATATTTCTATTTGAGCTTGAAACATCAACCAAAGATACTTTTCACATTTTTAATTCTGCCCTCTTGTCCTCCATCTCCTTTATAGCCATTAATTCTGAAGGCAGAGAGATCTTCCTGAGGGATATCTGGCCCACACGGGAGGAGATCCAGGCTGTGGAGACAAAGTTTGTCATCCCCTCAATGTTCAAAGAAGTCTATGAGAAGATTGAGGTAGTGTAACCTTCACTTTGCATTCCAGCAGTGTGAGGCAGATGTGGGACTGGCTTTATTTTTGGTCATCTTAATGTGCTGTGTTGCAGAAAGTGAACGAACGCTGGAACTCTCTGGTTGCTCCGTCTGATAAGTTGTATACCTGGGACCCTAAATCAACATACATCAAGTCACCACCGTTCTTCGAGGGTTTGGTAAATATACAGATCAGTACATCTGCTCAAGCTTGTGCAGTCACAACCACTGCTAACATATGGAACAGCAAGTCTGCCGTTATTAAAACAAAATCATTTAATCACCTAGAAATGTAATTATAAATAATTAAATAAAGAAATAATAGTTATGTGTGCTTACACATTTAATGGTACCAGTATCAAACATGAAATAGTCATAAATCAGTCACACAAGAGCCCCAAACAGATACAAATGCTCACAATGGACAATATTGTACCCGTATTTTGATAACACGGTAGCATTATTGTCAGTATTATTTTTGGCTCTACTGTATCTTGTATCACATTTTTCTGCAGACCATGGAGCTGCAGCCGCCCAAATCCATCGAAAACGCCTACGTGCTGCTTAACCTGGGAGACTCGGTCACCACAGACCACATTTCTCCTGCAGGGAACATCGCCAGGAACAGCGCTGCAGCACGCTACCTGACCAACAGAGGGTGAGTCACCACCTCCTGCTGTAAAGGATTGGAACATGTAGCGGCAGCCTTTAATGTTTTATGTCTCTGTGAGCTTTAAATATATTGGAACATAAAGACAAAAATCAGTTGCTCACAAAAATATGAAACAGATATAAACACTCATCTGCAGTGACAATCCACTCCTGTCAGTGAGTTTGATGATAATGGTTATTTATAATCCTCTGGACTGGAAGTTTGTCTTCTGTACAGCACAACTGTGCTGTGTCAAGAAACACAGTGAAAATGGATTTATTAATCCAACCATGCTTGGAAAAGAAGAGAAACTTATGCAGCAGGCTTAATGTAAAGGCAGTCAGCCTTTATCTAAATCAAATTCTCTGACCAGAAAAGCTCTCTGCCTCACAGTCATTGTGTTTTGACAGTCTGAACCCTCGGGACTACAACTCGTACGGCTCGCGTCGAGGGAACGACGCCGTCATGGCCAGAGGGACGTTTGCCAACATCCGCCTCCTTAACAAATTCCTCAACAAGCAGGCGCCACAGACCATCCACCTGCCCACAGGAGAAACGGTCAGCTTGCTGCATCTGCAGCTCTGTAACAGTAAACGTGTAGATTCTGATGGACAGATGTCATTATTTGAACTCAGCTAAACGCTTTTGCCTCCGTGGTGTCAAACCTTTAAAGCACAGACCTCAAGTACCTCATTCCAGATGGACTAACTCTCTTTCACACCTCCTCTCCAGCTGGATGTGTTTGATGCTGCAGAGAGATACCAGCAGTCCGGGGTCCCCCTGCTGGTTCTGGCAGGGAAGGAGTACGGATCAGGCAGCTCCAGAGACTGGGCAGCAAAGGGCCCCTTTCTGTTGGTGAGTAACCACCAGCAGAAACACAGAAAAGGGAAAATACATTTGCCTTTTCATGTTTTTTCTAGTGGTGGAAAATGATTTTAAGTAGACTCAGAATGATGCATTTTGTTTCTTGACTCATGGTGAGCTTATTAGCTTTTCACATTGTTTTCATGGGTGGATGACCAAATGTCTTTATGACTCCAGAGGGAGAGTGAATTGTGAGGGCAGCTAAAAAGAACGTCAAAAACAAGTCACAGTACCAAAAGCAGCTCTGTGCTTCTACAAGCAGCAGAGAGAAAAACTGCTGAAGTGATGGCAGAAGTGAAGTGCAGGAGAAACAAAATGTCAACAGGAGAAAATAACTTGAATTTTTGGCTGAAGGACATGATAGGGAGCATTTTCTTGAAATTGGTGGCTATTTTATTTGTGTTAGTGCTGAGCACGAAATGAGCCTTTGCACTACTGTGGACAAACCGAAATAGATTAAAGCTCTGTCACCAACATGCTTAATCACAAAACTGTCTGAACGAGCTCCTGAGTGGCAGTCGGCGCACAGCCACACAGCTCCAATACAAATGGACATAAATCTAACATCAGCATCATCAGACCTGCAGCACTGTTGCTATCAACACACAATCACAGTCAATGTAAAAAAAATATTCATCCATCCATCCATCCATTCATTTTATGGTGGCCCAGGTCCCATTTCATTCAGTCGGTTATACCATCAGGTATTTTTGTTATTAATTGTTAGACGTTGTTGTTGTTAAAATGTGATATAATGATAAATACTTGTAGGTATTATTGTTTACTTTCCATTATGTTTCGTCCAGTGTGATGGCGAAACAGATATTAATCTGCATTCGGTGTGGTCTTAAAATATATTTTTGAACCCTGCAGTATAACTTTGCATCGTATGATGAGTTAACATTATGAGTTGAGGCGGAGAGAGTTGTGTTTTAAAGTGTGAAGCATGAACTTGCATGTTTCTTTGTGTCAGGGTATCAAAGCCGTGTTGGCAGAGAGCTACGAGCGGATCCACCGCAGTAACCTGGTGGGGATGGGCGTGATCCCCCTGGAGTATCTGCCAGGAGACACAGCGGACAGCCTGGGACTGACCGGCCGAGAGCGCTACACCATCTGCATCCCCGAGAAGCTCACGCCCCGGATGGTGGTGGACGTGAAGGTTTGTTAAGGAGGTGCCCCGCAGATGCCGTTCTCCTGTCGAGGTCATGTGATGCATGATGTCACTCTCTCTCCCTCTCTCCCGCTCTCACAGCTCGACACAGGGAAAACATTCCAAGTGCGAATGAGGTTCGACACAGACGTGGAGCTGGCGTACTTCCACCACGGAGGAATCCTCAACTACATGATCCGCAAGATGTCTGACAACTAAAACATCGAGCACTGCGCAGGGAGCGAGCAACGTGGGGTTTTTTTTTGTTTTTTGTTATTTTTTTTTCAAAATTCTTAACTCCAGTTCAACACGGTGTCTCACAGTGAGTCCATGTAAGAGTTGACAGAGGAACACCGTCCAGAAAGAATCAGATCGTTGTTCACGTGGTGCAAAGAGCCGTTTCCAGCCAGAAAACACACCATGTGTCCCAATATTCTCATTTTGGAGAATTCAGCTACTTTTAACTGCAGCAGAAGTGAGATGTGAATATTTAGTTAAGATATCCAAGATGTCCTCCAGTGTTTGATTTTGAACCCATTCACCTGCCCTCTGTGGCGTTCAGAGGCAGCAGTGCTTTTTCAACCATACAGCTGGATTATTTACTTTACCACAACTTTGGTCTAATTTTGTTGTCAGTAATAAACTCATCAACTCATCACCTTGTGAGTTATAAAGGACAACATGGAGGGTGACTGAACTAAACCCACTGTCTGTCTGTCTGTCTGTCTGTCTGTCTGTCTGTCTATCATGTCATGTCACAGGTCAGCTGGGTAGCACAGTGCTGCTCAGACTGTCACCTTTTATTCACAACCAAATATTCACTCTAAATTCATGTGTTCATCTTTTCTGCCTCCCATCTCTGGTCATTGTGGAGAAAACACGCTTGTTTGTTCTTCAGACATTCCAAAAGTCATGTCAGCGTGCTTTTGTCCGTGTGTAAAGCTAATGTTATTGACTGCCTTAATATCTAATTATGGTCTTAATGAAAGATGTCTGTGTCTTCTTGCTCTTTTATTCTAAAACACTGATGACTACAGCCATGTTTTTGTTTAAACTATTCTATGTTCATCACACTGAATGCATTAAACCTGAAAAATAGAATAAAATGTGATTTATTTTTTCCCGAATACTTTCCCAGTCATCTGCTTGCTTTGGCTTTCTTCTATTTTAGTTTTTCCTCTAATTTTAGATGTTATTAGAAGAATGTGAATGCTGATCTGTGTGGCACGGCTCTGAACTTAAACACTGATAATTACAGGAGTATTTTTAAAATGAGCCTAAAAATAGTCTCATCAAGCTCTTTAGGTCCATAAATAGGCTGCAGTTTGTACGCTGTTGTCATCCTGGATCACTTTCAGAGACTTCTCTGGAGTTTAGAGATGAAAGAGAGCCTTTGACTTGCTCACTATCTGCAGTACAATGCTGCAAACAGTTGACGCGAGTATGAAATGAGAGCTTTGAGTCGTCCCTGTTGTTCCTTCACACTGTTTTCTGTTTCGTCCTTGTTCACCAGCTGGAGGCTGCAGTGAGCAGCTGGGATCAGATGAACACTGTTATTAATGCTGGCAGGCTGCAAACTGACTGATGTACAACTGACTGCAGCATTGTTTCACACCACAGCATAGAGCTCAGGAGAGCATCCGCATTGTGGAGCCAACATCATTTTCCCTGAAATGACTAAAAAACAGTATCAAGTTTGATCAACAAGGTGAACTAATCCATGTTGTATCCCAAAGTTTAGAACACCAAGGCTATTTATTCACACACTCATCAACTAACTTCTGGAGAGACGTGAGACATTGTGTGAGGTTAAAGAGAGTTCTAGACACAACAGGAAGTTAATTATCGTAGTCTGATCTGCTGATGTGGTCGATGCTCATCTGCAGGCAGCGGCTGCAGCTCGTGGAGGTCAGTAAGCTCCTTTAAAGACAGACTGCTGCACTTTGTGTGAAAAAGCCTTTTCTTTGAGACAAAATTCTGTCAAACCTGAACACACATTATACACATTGTGATGATATTGTCACTACGTAGTCACGGGTCTTCTTTACTATCAAAAATAATCCAGAGATTTTTTTTGGCCTCGGCCAGTTAGTTCTTCCACAGCGAACTAACTGACTGAATATATCTTCTGTTTACGTCCCCCAAAGTCTTAGACTTAGGACTCACCTTAATACTTCAATCCATTCACAATGACATAAAGCTGGAGAAAACAATGGGAGCAGACTGAGCACCAAGTCCATCTCTGCACTAAAAACTGTGTCAATACAAAGAGAAAGGGATTGTATGAAATGGGAAGGAAAGAAGAGACGGGCACTCATCCCGCCCCTCATTCATTACTCTCTCCACTGATTCAGCAGGAGCTCCGCTGGAGGAGGTTCATGTTTCAGCGGCCGTTTGTTTGGCTCAGGACGTCACAGTCAGAGGAGACAGAGGGGTGGAAAAAGACGGCGTGGGGGGGGCAGTTTGACATAAAAAACCAGCTGCACGTGTTGTCCACAAACCTGACCCTGCCAAGGTCCAGCACACCTCCAGCATGCGCACAAGTCACACACAAACATACTGCGCTCTCTTAAGCTGAGGGGACGCTGCTCATTTGAAAGCATTTGAATTATTCAAACCAGTTCACCTTAACCCCTTGAAGTCCAGGTGTGACAGTCCCACAACTCTGACACGCTCACTCAGCACATCTGAGCTTCTCACACTGGATGAACTTTCCGATGAAAAAGTATTGCTGTTTTTATTTCTCTCCGCAATGATTAAACTGATATATGACCCGTGTTTGTGCATAAGCTCTGACCCAGCTCAGTACAGAGACAACAGCTTGACTGCTGCTGTTCAAAGTTCAAAAAAACAACTTTGAGACCAAACTGAAGTTCACTAAAGAACACGGCCCTTGTTTGTCTTTTTTTTTATCAGAACATAAATGAAAATGTGGGTTTTAGAGAGAATTTGGAGCTGGAGCAGATGACATATTGAAGTCAAAATATGATCTTATTTTGACTTAATGTCTTTAAAGTTTGTCCATGAATGTCCCAAACATCGTGGATATCAGGTTGTTGAAATATTTGTACTTTGACAGTACTCAATGCTACGAATGCAACTTAAAAAAACCAAAAAACCCCAAAAAACACTCATAGATTGAATTGTG
>JAVQJZ010211706.1:0-14454 GCA_036025355.1 Leiopotherapon unicolor | reverse complement strand
TAAATCCAGGCTGAGATCAATACTTAATAGACAAAATTATCATTCAAATCCTTTATTTTAAACCTCCTGCCTTCTGGAGGATTAGAAATAAAAAAAACAAGGCAGTAAACTAAATATTTGAAAGCTCCCAGAGTTAAAATCTCATCGGCACGCATATTCACGCCGACTCGAACACGGACACGTACCGAACAGCTCGCTTGACAAATACATCATTCAAAATGGCTACGTCCTAAAAATATGACTCGGTGAATCATTTATGGGTTAACAATCAAAGTTGTTCTCCAGGCATGAGGCGGCATGACGGGACCCGAAAACCTCAGACAGCTGCCTCTGTGAGCGGCTGATGGAGAAGAGAGGGAACATGAAGAAAAAAGCATCACAGAAGAAATTTAGACGTTTTTTTTTTTTGTTTGTTTTTTTACTCCCTGTGCTTTTGCAATTTCGGTTCTTACCTGCTGTCTCGTGATCTGAGGCTTTTAAGACATTGGTTAGAAATCATAGCACCTCAAATTAGTGTCTATTTTAGATATAACAGATGATCAAGTAAAAGAAGTTTAATACTTGAGCGTTCGTTGCAAAAGGTTGACTGTGTATGTACAATCCCATGTCCAATAGCAGGATTAGCCTAAGGTTAAGCAGAGAGACCCGGAGCGATTAAAACGTCCTTGAGAGATCCTCTTCTTCCTCGCTGACATGCAAGGGTCTCTGAACTCGGTGTGAAGGGGAGATGGAGCAAGAGAGGGGAGAACGAGGCGAAGGGCGGCGCGCTCAAACAGGCGGAGGCCGAGAGGTGAGCGCGAAACATAGCGCTGCGCCGATTGTTTTCTTTCAACCCATTAATCTCTCGCTGGCCACGCCGCAAAAACAGGGCCTGGACGAGAAGGCGGCTGTAATCACACAGACTAAGCTCAGCGGCGGTTCGACTGACCGTCCCTGACCCCCTGTCCGCTCCATGAAATCCAGTGTTAAATTCACGCATGCCAGCCCCAGCCCCAACAAACACAGCGGCGCATGAGTCAAACTCTGCCGTAATATAATTAAAGTCGCATTCACTTGGTTGGTAACGCCAAATAAAAAGGTTTTCGCTGTATTACCATTCAGTGATAATGAAACTGACAAATAGACTTGACTTTTAATGTGATAGATTACACGACACGAGCAAGTCTCGCCGTGGTACTAATAGATTTTTATATCACACAGAGACGAATGGAAACTAATAACTGTGTAAACCTCCGCTGTTCTGGCTTTCCCACTGTTTCCATTTTGGGAACTGGCTGCGGGGATTTTCTCCACTTCAGCCTCAAGAGCATTACCGAGGTCGGGCATTGATGTCGGGCCAATATCAGGCCAACACTCGCTAATAACAACAAAAAAAAAATTACTGCACTCACTTTGCATACAGGCATGTTGTCCTTAGTAAAAAGGAAATACTTCCCCAAATTTGTATGGAAATATGAAATCTAATTGTATGCTGTGGCATTAAGGTTTCCTTTAATGGAGTAAACAGGCCAATCAAAAGCCAGGAAAAACTCTATGTAGCGTACATCGCACTCAGAAAGTATTGCAAGTTCAGGTCGCCTCGGTTCAAACGCGAACCATGTGCAGCACAGTATATCTCCCTTTTGATAACACATGGCCTTAACAGATTGCTTCAGGCAGGAGTCATAGACTGTATATGACAGGCGCCCACTGTGGAGTATAGATCAATTAGCTGGGGGGGAGGGGTAAATGGAGAGGCACTGTGGAAAAAAAAAAAAAAGAAAGCGAGAGAGGAAGATGACCTGCAGGAAGATGATGAGGAGGAGGAGGAAGAGGAAGAGCGTGGGAGGGTTTGGATTGATGGGTGGACAGCGGCGAAATCGCCCACGGAGCCACTTTGTTGAGATAACAAGAGTAGTATCGGTGGTGGGGGATGATGGGGGGGGGGGGTCACTATCTCTTCTCGAGCGCTGGAGGCATGCATGCGTGTTTCTGAATGTGTGTCTTTGATAATACATGCATGCACCTCGAAAAAAAAAAAAAACAGTGTAACACATGCAAGCACCACTGATGCCACACACACACACAGTGTCATTTCTTCTCTCCATACTCCTGTAACTCAACCATCCTGCAGTCATGAGCTTCAAAGTCCTGGAGCTGACGGGATGGGACCACCACGGTTAGTTAAGCAGAGACACAATCCATGTCCTGATCACAGAGGACAGGAGGTGAGGGGGGCCGCTGAAAAAGGGGGTAGGCGGTAAAAGGAGCCAGTCCTAGGAAAGAGAGGAGAGGAGAGAGAGAGAGGAGGTGAAGATCTCGACAAAAAGAAGGAAATCAAGAGGGAGAGATCGAGAAGGGAGAGGAGACGACGGCGCGTCTTTGGAGAGGTGCTGGTCCCTTTTGAAGAGGACACGGGTGCTGCTCAATCACAGTAAACTTCAAAGGCTCTTCATTAAAGCCTTGCCTGGAGACGGGAGCCCTCCTCTCCCCCTCCCCTCTCTCCCCCCCCGATCCTCAGCCTCCCCATCCCTCCTTTCTCCACCGTCTGTCTCCCTTTCTTCCCTGCCTCCACTCAGCCATTAGAAACAGCAGGTAGAGATGCAAGTGAAAGAGAAGAGGTGCAGGGGAGGGGGGGGGGTTACAAAAGGGAGGAAGATCAGCCATGCAGGAGGCAGAAAGCCACGTCTGTTGAGTCGGACGGGCAATGTCTTTTCTTAGAATCTATCTTCTTTTGTTGTTGCTCAGGCTCAATCAGCGATGTTGTCTTGCTCCCCTCCTTTACGGCTTGAATGGTTGAGTCACAGACGGATGAAAAGGTGTGCACAGGCTTGAGTGAAGAATCAGAATAGAAACAGAGGCGAATGCTTCTCGGCGTTTGAAGCCCGCCGTGGCGGGGTGATGTGTCACATAACTTATCAGCTGTCACATGAAAACGCAGTGTTCCCAAAAAGTCAATCTCAGGACTTCAGAATTGTGAAAATTTCAACAGTGCGTTTGATGTAAAACTTGCATTTCATATTAACTCCCATTATAAAAACTTTGGCTGATACATACATACATGACCAGTTTGAAATCATACCACCATATGTGTTTTGGTGCTGCCGATACTTTTGATCGCTGCTTTTGCACATTTATTCAACACATCAGGTCCAATCAATGTCCTGATGAAAAATACATCGTGGCGAGGAAAGATTCAGGGAGCAGCACAGCCGATCATTAGCAGGATGAAGAACACACATATAGCGCGACCGCCCCCCTGAGAAAACACACTTCAGTCTACAGATAGAGGAATCAAAGAAAAAAGAAAGTGTCATTTTGCTCTGATTGGGTGTGGAGGCGCGGACATCTGTCAGGTGGAATAACAACAAAAAAACTTTTTTTTCTGAGCAGACAGAGACAAACCCCCCCGTCTGTCACAAATGATAAAAATGCATCAGTAGCCGTGATGGAAGCAATGATGTAGAAGCGCAGTCAAAATCTAATGAGAGAATGATATAGCTGAATTGCTAGGAGCCCATTTTTGCATCACTACTTCAGCGTTTGCTCAGGCTCTCCTGTCACATCTGTAGCAGTTTGGGTATATGATTCAAGCACTTGTTGTGAGCTCCACTAATCAGAGGTAAAGTTACGCTGGCATCAAAGCTGCTGTCAACATATATTATTGATGTAATGCACTACTGTGGCTTCAGGTATGAATTTTGATTAAAAGATATTATCAGCTCCGGTCTACAAACAGAGCTTTTCAGCAGGGAAAGGAGTCATTTTATAGTTACGTTTTTGTTTACATATCTAATCAAATGTGACTTTAACCTATGTCTCTGCCTATTCAGATGTTTCTGAACTTTAAATGTTTCTTTCGGTATGTCATTGTTTTCACGGGCTTCACGGAGGACTTTGTGAGCGCAGGGCCGGTATGTGTCAAGCTTGTCCAGATGTGACCCAATAAAGCATCTGGGACAAACCGAGAGCGTGTGCAAACTCTTTGATGCTGCACCTCGATACCGCGCTGCTTTAAACTAAATGTCAGAGCCCACTGTTAGCACGTATAATGTTAATCATGTTCACTTTCTTAGTATGACACACAAGCTTGCTAATATTTGCAAAATTGCATTAAGTAGGTTGACGGGAACAGGACACGGATGTGAGTTTCATGGAAGTACAAACATAAAGCTTATGGTGGTGCCAAAAGCAAAGTCAAGAGAAAGTCAGTAGAATTTTCATCTTGCCAAAAGCTACATTTCATGACAGCAGTTTAAAGTGATGGACCAGTGGTGGATAGATGGATTGTCTCTATACCTGTGTTATGGTGACAGATAAAAGTGACAGTTTGCAAAAAGACACTTTTTGGGCAGTGACTGAGTCTTCTACCAAGAGAAGAGTTCCTGTGCTGTCTGATGGACAACCGGAGGGTCTAATGATGTTCTGGCGCGAAGCAAATAGCTCCAAATCTAGGCGATGACGCCAGCACGCAGCCGCCGCCGGGTGGTAGTCCGTACCTGAACGTGACGCCTCACGTCGTGATTCGAATGCCTGAGATATGGAAGACGTTTAGAGAGGCCCCGGCAGCTTCGTGGGTTCTCTGCAGCTTTTTAACCACAGGGAGGACCGGACAGATCATTAACGGTCGTCGGCCCTGCTGGCTGCTAACGATCTGTCCAGCCTGTCCTCCCCAAAAACATCCTTGCCTCACAGAAGTGGCTTGCAGTGTCGGTCGCGCATGGCTGCATCCATCACCCGCAGATTAATATGACAGGATTTCTCCCGGGCCCAGCTGCCACCGACTGCTGTCGTCGGGGCGGCTCGTCTACATCTTTACAAACAAGTGATTTAGTCATTTAAGCATTAACAAATATTTCATCTGGCTGCTACACTAGCGTACATCATCCCCCCCCCAACCACCCTCGACGCTCGTCTCCATCCAGATTCGACTTCAAAGACACATCCCCTTCTTTGCCCCCTGGTTTTAACATCCTGGAAAGATGATTTATTTGGAGATATGAGGCTTTCATCATACAGTGCTGCCAATGATTAGGAGAACAAAGGCAGCAGTGCAAAGACAGGTCTTCGAAAAGGTCCGCCGGAGTTCAGCGGCAGAAAAGTATCCTCTTTCTGTGATGAATATAAAATCAAACAGTAAAAAAAAAAAAGATGGGATCAGCATGTTGTGGCTTTACTGAACCGTCTCATTCAAACGTATCTGTGTTTGATTCAAAGTTAATCTGCATCTTTTCAACTTCAGAACTCAGCTCTTCCCTTCTCGGCCTTGATCTTTTACGGGAACGGTATGGATGTTTCCGCCGTTCACTGTGCCGCGTGTATTTTACAACGCAAAACACTCAGCGGAGTGAAAAGCGAACGAGCGCATATGCAGTCTATTTTACAGGGCCTTAACACTTCTAATTCAAACCATCACCAAACTAAGCGCTCCAGTCCCAGAAAATGGAGCGTTCCCATGAGCTCTGAGCACAAATCCATATGACTTTTTCCTCCCCGTAGCTTCAGATCTAATTAGTATATAATAGCTATAAACGTTCCCATCACGGGCACTCTAATCAAAAACAAAACTTCCATTTTCCCTCAATGGACCCCCAATGAGGAGCCTGCATTTAAATGAAATGATGGTAATATCATGTTGCAGGCTATAGCAGGGGAAGATGAGAAGCCTAGCAGTGGGATATGTGTGCCTCTGTGTGTGTGTGTGTGAGTTGGTGTGTGTTCATATGAGGGTGCTAGGGGAATGAAATGATTTCCAAATCCTATCAAGAGGAAAGCGAGGTGGCACATTGGCATTCATTATCAGGCAGCGTTTAATCAAGAAACTCGGTGATTAAGTGGCAAAGTGAGCAGCTTGTCGTTTCTCTAAATTGAGTTTGTCGTGTGTGTGGAAGGTTATATTAGCCGTTTCCAAATTGTGCCAGTCGCAGTTTTGTAACGGGCACCAGCATCCCAC
The DNA here is from genome assembly GCA_036025355.1 of Leiopotherapon unicolor. Lineage (NCBI taxonomy): Eukaryota > Metazoa > Chordata > Actinopteri > Centrarchiformes > Terapontidae > Leiopotherapon > Leiopotherapon unicolor. Next base: position 8,522 of record JAVQJZ010211706.1, on the reverse strand, counting down.
CAGCAGTTCAGAGAGTCTAACAGCGAGCGCCTTTTGGTTTCTGAGAACACGAGTTTTTAGCGGTTCCAATAAAGACGGCGCTGTCGGTCGGTCCGGCGCTGTTGTTCTGAGTCAAATATCTCGACAACTGTTAAAATGATTGTCATGACAATTGATGCTCGACATTCATGGTCTCGAGAGAATGACCCTGGTGATCCCTGAGCTTTTTATCTGGCACTTCCAGCATGTCAGACTTTGAACTTGTTCAGTGACCTAAATATTAAGCAGGACAAAATGTGCACAGACATAGAACCTGTATCTCAATGACTTGGTGTTGACCTGTTCTTCTCCTCTTGCACCACCGCCACCATGAACACTGAGATTCATGGTTTGGAGTGAAATGGCTCAACAACACTTAAATGAATGGCCAAAAAAAATTGGCACCAACATTTGGGATGAGTTGTAATAATTTTGCATTATCTCAACTTTTGATTTAGTGCTTTGGTTTATGAACAGATCTCTGCAAAACATCCCCATTCCCATCAGCCTCAGCTGTACTTTGTGTTTAGTTCAAATGAGCTAATGGTATCAGATGGTGAACACAATAAACATTACACCTGTTAACATCAGCATGTTAGCTTCGTCACTGACATCAGCATTTAGGTCAAAGCACAGCAACAACTGGTCTTGATCCTTTCAGATGATTAGCGATTTAATGTGTCGTAAATCGTTTGTTCTGCAAGTTTGTGACAAATGGTACAAGAGCTGAGAGAGTGTCTGCTGGGCGCTTTCCCATGCTCGGCCACGTAGCCAGTATAGTGTCACCTCTGACTAATGCTAGTAACTCTAAATCACGTCAGAAAATCTGGGACAGCTGGAGGTTTTGGAGCAGAGTGTTCAGAGTTTATTGGCTCACAGTGATTAGGGAGATTATTAAAAATGATACTTCTGCTTTGTTTGAACAACCAAATAGAGCGTGTTTTGTCAGACATGAGGGTGTGGGGCATCCTTTGGGGTGAAAAATACTATTATCCTCACAATACGCTCTGTGCGCTCACCTTGATAAATCAATAAATCTCATTACTTCTTGTATAAAGGCTGATGCACTATTTGGGGTCAACAAAATATGATGGTATTAAAATAAGTACAATCATGAAATCGGCTTTAATTTTACTTAAGAAGCACAAAAAAATGTAAATCCCACATAGATAGCAAGCATTAGGCCAATCTTGTCCCTCCCGTCTCCTAAAGGATTGAAGGGAAGGCAATCCATCCCTTCCATCTAGCCTTTAAATTAAAATGACCAACATGGAAGTGCACCCAAAATTGGATGAAACCGAATAAAGATGTGATTCTGCTCTTTGGAAAGTGTGCTTATGAAACAAGATTAAGTTGTCTGTGTTCTCTCACAGACGAGATAAAAATCTATTATTAGTTGTTTGTCTTGCGTAACTACCAGTGTACCGGGAAACCTCTACTGTTGCCGAAGTCATCGCCAGAGATATACAGTATATTTTTGTGAGCAAAAGTCGTGTTTCAGAGTCACGAGGGAGCCTCAACCACTGATTTTTGTCATTGCTTTTGATAAATTGAGTGCTGGAAAAAAAACCCTCTCTGCTCATTATCAGTGTTAGTAGTAGTCATTACACATTTCTTTCATCCCAAATGTGCCTTTTCTAAATGCAGCAGTGACGGCTTAATTGCCCAATGTTTGAAACAAACTCAACGACCGACTTACAATAGCAGCCGGGCGTTGCACTCCTAACCTGGACCGGCTCTGTTTATACATTCTAGCAAGGAATTAAAATAGTCGGAATTCCCCAGTGGATCATCCCGACAAAGCAAAGTTGTTGCATAATTAGTTTATGCCTCTCTGCCTAATGTAAAAAGCATCATTAAGCTTTAAAACCTCTAGACCCAAATTGCCTTTTTTTATGCATTACTCAGAGCTTTTAAAAAAGGGAATGATAATAAAGTAGATGGAGATTAAGCCCACATGAAATTTGTACGGATTCAACACATTGTAGCCGTTTCTTCACAACATTTAGACACGAATTACCTCCTAAGCATCTTTGAGCATTAAAAACCTTTTGATCCTAAGAAGCACTCAGCCGAGCTCACCTCCCACCCAGGGGTGAATTACATGGGCTCTGAGACTGCTTTGCGTTCAGGAAAGCTGTGGAAATACAGCTCATCCTGTTATCTCCTCTGTCCTCTTTGACCAGTCTAACCTTAAGGCAAGCGGGTCATTCACCAAAAGGACAGGTAGATTAACTCACGAAGGACAAAGAGACAGTGCTGAGTGTCTGTATCAGAGACAACCAAAACATTAATTAAATGAATAGTGTTGTTTTGTCCCACTCTTGCTAATTTCGTGCCATCCCATGTGGATTCTCCCTCTTACTTTTGATCCCATCTGTTCCAAGTAATCATCTTCCATGCTAAAATAGGCCATGCAGACGTTCCATCCAAACAGTCTGCTTTACCTTCATTCTCCAGTTTTGTAATGATAACATGATCATTTGAAATCCCTAACCAATACCAATCTAATTAAATATGTGGAAACAGACATATCTACTTACAGTAAGTGATAGGTTTGGTTTTCTCCTCTGATTCTGTTTCTAGTGATACAATATAATGGCATTACTTTAGTCTGAAATGTCTCAATAACGGCTGAATGCATTAGCATGAAATTTGGTACACGTTTGTGTCCCCCTCAGGATGAACTGTAATAACTTCAGAGATCCCTTCCCTCTCGTCATAGTGCCACCTTCAGGTCGGAAATGTAATTTGTCCTTTTCTTAATGGCCAAATACCTGCAAAACTTATGACATCCCCGCCAGTTTAAGCTGTACTTTGTGTTTTGTGTTCTTGTGTTTGGTGTGCCGTGACTCACAGAGCTGCACAGGGCACACTGATGATGTGTTTCTGTTTGTTTCGGTGTTTCTTTCTCGAACACCGAACAGAAATATTGCTTCCTTATTAAGTAGATGAAAATGTGTTCTTCATATCATGTATTGAAATTGACATTGGTTTGCTTACTGTCTCAAAACATCCCGTCTGCTGGACTAGAACTTGGTGCAATAGAAATAAAATGGGCCAAAAAGCTTTTGTGAAGTTTAAGCATCATTCTGTGTTGTGTTTAGTGTTTCTTCTCCACCACGAGATGTAGATAATTAGAGCTCACAGCTGTCATACAGAAAGTTAATTGATTGTTTTGGTGCCTGATGTCTGTTTCAACCCTTGCTTCACTTCCAGTTAAATACCTTTCACTTATACCGCAGTAATAGTCAGAGCTCTATTTGAAAACGTAAAGCAAAAGTGGCTGCAGCTGGCGGACACGAGGCGCTGAGGCTTGCGGCGACACCAGCTCTGACCAACGGCAGGCAAGAATAGAGACTGAAGGCAAGAGCTCGGACCTGAGCTCCATGGCACTGTAATTTTCGCGGTTGTATACGCCGGGCTTGTGCATGCCGGCCCGACGCTGCCCAGTGTTGTGTCTGCTCGCTGCAGCCTGCGTTTGGGTCAGCGAGGTGCTACGTGTCCGCCCCAGCCGGGCCCGGGCTCAGTCTCCAGCCATGAACTCTTATGAGGGCTGACAGCCTGTTTACCTTGGACGCCATTTCCTTGACGTTTCTGCATGGTTTGGCGCTGCCTACCAGTTGATGGCCGGCAGCTTTATTGAATTAGCTGTGCCGCTACAAAGGCAGAGAAAGAGTGGGAGGGGAGAAAAAGAGAAAGATAGATCGAGAATGTGCAGAAGGAAAGGTTATAAAGCAGCGCCCCGTAAGCGTGGTTTACATATATGTACTCTCTCCTGGCATAAACACACACTGACCCCTCACATTAACCTAAACAAAACACAAACTGCATATAAATCCCGGCTCCACTTTGACATGATCTAAAAGACTAAAAGAGCAAACACATGCAACATGGCTGCACAGGCTGGAGCAGACAGATTGGGAAATGTTGGTTACTGCATCAGCTTCAATATAAATGGCCTCTCCTATTGGCTCCTCCGCTGCACCACCCCTCCTGACCGGGTCCTATCCTGGTGGGATGTCTTGTACAAACTGCCCCTGGGCAAATATCACATACCATATTAGAACATACTGACCCGGTTCCTTAGAAAAAGGGTATAAAGACGAGTATTCACTTAAAACAACATATCGGGGAGCAGAGGTAGCTTTATCCTGCCCCCCCAAAATGCAAAATGCACGCACACGGATACAGCCAGTTTGACACACTGGTGCACACACACGTACACACACACACACTTTTTGAATATGCACTGATGCATGCATGTTCGGTTCCTCTTCTCCTTTCTCATCTTCAAAGAGAAAATCACAAGGTGTTTTTTTTTCTTCTTTTTGCACACATGAAGGTCTTTCAAAGCAGTTTTTTTTTCAATTTATTATGAATAAACCCCATTGTGATGAAGCAGGCTGTGAAATCACGAGTCAGTATGGATCAAATGTCAAAAAAGAAAAAAAAAAAGAGAAGATACTGCAGGCGCGTTACCTTTGCAGCTCTTGAGGTGGGGGGAAAACACTTCGTAAGTGCATTAGAGCAGAAAACCCCAGACGTGTTTTATGTGATTACACTGAATAAATAAAACAGTTACTGAGAATAAACTTGCCCCACCTTTGAGAGTTTCTCCACAGCTTCACGTCGCTGGTTTCTCTTTCCTCTCATGGCACCACTCAAGATGTGCAATCCTGCGCGAGATTAATCCCCCACCGTTCCTCTAATCTCCCTCTGTAACAGGGTGAGATTAGGGCACTAAAATGATACGGCGAAGCACATTAGCACATAAAGATTACTCATCTGCACATTGATAATCCCCCCTGTTAGAATTTAAGTAATGTTAAGAGAGCAAATGTGTCACGTGGGAATTAAAGGCAGGCCTATATTTTAAAATGCTCTGTGGCCTTATTTATAGATGATCCACAGATACCCCTCCGTTCGGGGCAGTTTTCGCCGTGGGCTGTTTTTTAGGGTAACCATAGTAAGAAAGGCTTACCTTTTGAATAATTAGCACTTTGCGAGGAGACATTTTTCAGAGCGGTTAATGAGCCGTAAAGCTCGGCGCCTGCTCTCAACTTTTTTTTTTTTTTTTTTTTTTTAGACAAAAACACTATGTAATAGATCCCAGGAGAAATCTCCGCTCAAACACATGTACAATAAAGAAGAAAAGCCACAAACTCTCTGTAACTGTAACAAAGCAGCACGACTGACGCGTTAATTGATAGTAGTATTAATGGGTGGCTGTGCCTACAGATATTTTAAAAGGGGTCAACGTCTTACTTTGCTTTTTAATTCACCTTCTCGTCGAGGTTTACGTGCAAAGATTGATTGATTGATCTCAGTTAGCTCAGTTTTAGCGTGCAGGCTGGAGGCAGGGGGAAACAGCCAGCTGTGCAAAGTTTAAAAAGTCTGCCCACTGTAATCTCTAAAGCCTAATTAACATGATGTATATTGTTTGTCTAATCTGTACATAAACAACCAAAAAAAGTAAAAAAAAAAAAAATGAAGTTGTTAATGAACCATGGAGCAAAGCATCTGCTCTCAGCTCTTTACAAGAAACACTCGCTAACACGTCCAGGGAAACCTTATTTGAATGTATTTATTTTTTTAAAAAAAAGCATAGAAGCAGCATAAAGCTTAAAAAACTCTTAATTATACCAAAACGGTAAAAATTTTTGTAACAGTAATTTACATCTATTTGTATTTTTCCTGCAAGTTAGCTTGGATTTGGAGATTAATACAAACTCTTAGAGTTTATACATTGTAGCAAGGCCTTGATTTATTTAGCTTAGCCACTGCGTAGCCTAGCATGAAGACTAGCTTGCCTCGCTCTTTCCAAAATAAAATTAAAGATGCAAACTGGCACCTCTAAATCTCACAAATAAACATGTTGAGTCCAGTTTATTTATGTATTTAGCCTTTTACATTTGGACAAAGATAACCATTTCCCCCGGTTCCAGTCTTTATGCTAAGCTAAGCTAATCCTGGCTTTATCTATGCATATACAAGAGTAATATCGCCCTTCTTATCTCTCACCAAGTAAGCATATTTCCCAAAAATGTCTAACTGTTTCAGCATTTGCCGGATATAGAAAAATGTAGCACAGAAATGCTTTAAGAGTAAATCTACTCTACAAAGTAATTTACATTAAGATTAATGTCATGATCTTATCGTCACATCTTTGTCGTTCTTTTAAAAATAAAGCTGATCACAATTTCCAAGAGACCTTGGTGACAAAAACTGAAAAATCTCACATCTTAGAAGCTGAAATGAATAAATGTTCTGCATTTTAGCTTAAGAAATTACTTAAACCATTGTACAGACTCAAAAGCGATGTGTGATTTTTAAAAAAAAAGATGGCAGAAGCAGTTGGATATTAGGCCACAATGTTTATTCAGTAGTGTTGTTTCAACTTATAGGTACAATACTGTCAGCTTTTGTAAGACTAAAAAAAAGTTACCATTACAGTCATCCATGCTCACAGAATGCCAGTCAAGTCGTTTACACCCCTCCTTTGTGTACACACCTGCCACGTGCTCACCTTGAGCAAGTACATTTCCAAATGGTAGGCACTTTGAAGGTTTAAAACATTTGTGAATATACATTTATATATCTTTTCATATACTAATAAGCAATTGGACTCAAAGGTCAGGTCTCTAATAGAGAGAGAGAGAAAAGAAAAAAACCCTAGAAGAAAAAGAGAATGAGGAAACAACCTGATGTGGCCATGGTGGAGGGGTGGGGATAAGAGGATGGTGGGAGTAGAAATACTGTGAGTCTTTGGGTTTTTCAGTATAGTTCAGTACCTTAAGTCCTATGATGAGAACGGACGACAGAGATAGGGGGAAGAAAGAGGATGGATGTGAACGAACAAAGGGTCACAGAAAAAACAGGAGGAATGGGAGGGATGGCAGAGGTGGAGGGATGAACAGCTTCATGTGGGGGGGGATTTGTGTGGGGGTGGGGTGGGGGGGAGGGGTGTTAGGAGTTTAGACGATGTGACAGCATCTACTGTGTCTACTTCACATTACTGTACAGTTGAAAAAGGCAACTTCACAAAACCCGCCAGACAAAACACGCGTCTCTTCAGAGCAAGTTAACGTCGACGTGATGTTTTGGAAAAAAAAAAAAGAAAAAAAAAAGGGACAGTAACTTGTTGTCATGTGACTGTAACATGTGTCATCTGATGTAGCTACGTGGCTTTTTTTGCAACAGCCATTTCTGGCCTTTTTTTTTTTTTGTTTTCTTTTTTTAAATCGGTTCAACTCATTTTGGGGATGCAAAATGGCATCAAACCAAACACCCTGTGTAGGTTTTAAAACCTGGTAAACAACCTCATCTCTCAACTGAAGCTCTTTTTTTGAAATGCCTGCGCTGACCACTAAAAAAAACATGAATAGCCCTCAACGTGAGTGTCTTGTCAAAGACTATTCAGGAACGGAACACTGGAGTCTTACTTTTGCTGTGCAGCCTTATTTATCGATCCCTCTGAGAGAAACTGGGTTTCCAGAGGGAGGTGGGGGTGGTGCTGTTTGCTGCAGAGGTATGTGCTCTGCATGTGGGGATTTTGGCCCCGGCCTGGTTTGTTTGCGTTCCAAGCAGTAGCAGGCCTTCAGTGGGCAGATCTTTGGGCCTAAAGCATCAACACTGGGACATGGACAAAAACACCGGGCTACCCGGGTGGTTCCACACAGCTGAGAAAGAGAGTGAGTGGGACGAGGGAGGGGGGGTTTGACAACTCAACTGGCCGTGCTCCAATCTGATTAAAAAGAAGGTGGGAGTGAGGGAGGTTAGGGTAAACAGAGGGAGGGGGGAGGAGATGTAAGGGTGAAAGGGTGCTAGCAGAGTTTGGGTGCCGTCGAGGGACACGTCGAGGGGGAAGAGTGAGGCGGCTGTGGGCCACAAGCACCGCGAGCCACGGAGAAGAAACGTCACCCCGAAACACTCCACGAACACGCAAAGCTGCACGAACAGCAGTGGGAAGCAAAAGCAGTGATTGTGCAATGTGAACGGGAACGCGTTTAAATAGAAAAGAAGTTGAGCGAGACAAAAAACAAAAGCGAGAGTTGTGATTTTTCTCGAGCCCTGACACACTTATTTTTATCTTTTCAAAGACCTGAAAATAAAAAACGCTGCCAAAAAGAGAGAGAGAGAAAAAAAGGCTACACTGAGAAAAGAACAAACAAATAAACAAGACAAAATGAAAACGCTCACGTCTGACTAAAAAACGGATGTGAGAGCAAATAATAAACATTGTAACCTGAAGGGAGAACATTTACATTGACCATTAACAGCGTTAATATGAAGACCAAAGAGCTTCATCAAAACTACAAAGGCAATTTTTTTTAACATCAGAGAAAAGATAAATTAATGTAATACACCTTTAGAGATCAACATCAGACATGCTAGGACAAAATAAAAAGAAAAAAATGAAAGTAGGATTGATACAGAATAATTATTCAATTATTTCCACTTTAAATTGTTTTTTTCTTTACAAATAACAGACTGCTACAGTT
>JAVQJZ010211699.1:0-13563 GCA_036025355.1 Leiopotherapon unicolor | reverse complement strand
ACATTAAATTCCCTCTGACTTTTTGAGTTATGTGCGATCATAACAAAATTCCCCCAAATGTTCCAAAATATCCAGATTTTCTGATATTTTTCCAGAAGTTAAACCGGCTAACAGTATTGCCATTTAAAAAAAAAAAAAAAGAAAAAAACGATTCAGCAGAGGGGATCATGTTTTAGTATTTTTCAATATCTCACTACGTCGTCACGTCATGAAAGAAGGAGACAGTGAAACAGACAGAGTGAGAGAATGAGACAGCGTGACAGGCAGAGGGAGGGGGAAGGAGGGCGAATCTTGCTGTGACAGCCTTTTCACTCCTTTTGAATGACGTTTTTCTTCCCCCTCAGCATTCTTCGGGACTTCAAAGCGTCAGTCTCAGCGGAGTGATTCGGCCCAACTATTGTGTGGATCTTGAATATTCATCAGGGTCTTTCTTTGCGTTGAGGGCTGAGACTGTGCTGGGAATCTAAAGGGATCTCACGCTATATTGCCATTATATATAATAATAATAATAACAATAATAATGATAATGATGGACATAGATGTTGTCTCGTCTAGTGTGAACATGGGTTTCTAGATTCAGATGGGAACAAACTCTGTAACAGTAAGTTAGATACCATGCTGAACTGTTGACATCAGACTTCCTTTGTACTCCTTTTCTTATTTTGTTCCTATTAATAAAAATAAGCAACCACACCATAAATGATTAGTTTGTATTTAGGCAAGACAAAAAAATACAAAACTGAGTACTTTAGAAAAGGGTATTATTTGAACAATTTGATATTTTGATCATTCATCAAACTTTAAGTCATGTTTTTAAGCAAACATCCGTCAGCTACACCTTCTCACACACCTCTTTTCTCCTTTTTGTACATCACTGTAAATGAATTAAATCGTAGACTTGTTTCACTATTTTCTGACATCTTGTTGGACTAAATGTTTAATCCATAAAGCTGACAAACCGATAATGACAGTAACGAATGAAAGTTGCCGGTTCTGCTTCATGGTACAAAAGATATCGGTACTTCTTACAACTTAACGAGGAGAGAAAACTAATCTTTCTCTCGCCCGGTGATGAAGATGCTGTCGCGCTCTCTCGACTCTTGCGCCCCGATCGGACCATCTGGGGCAGACAGCTGTGTTGCCACGGTAATAAACTGCTTTCCAGGATTCTATGACAGCAGTTTTAACGCTGAGCTGCTGAAAATCCTCCTAATTTCACAGAGCTGAGGGTCAGTTTGGCCCCCGACTGGAACATCGCTCATGACACGCATTCCATCTCTGCCCGAGGTAATTTCATCATCTGTGTTCTGCCACGGCTTTTTGTTTCACAGGTTAGCAGTGGTTTTTCGCAGTCATCCATCCCGCTCCTCTCGCTGCGTGATGAAAGGTGCGTTTGCTCCTTTTTAAAATCCTTTTCTGAAATCATAAACGTGGCTCATTTTCACGGTGCATTGTTACACTACTGGTAGTATTATTGTAAGGTCTCTGTTTCATAAGAAAATGTTTGCCTTGTGAAATGGAGACAGATTATTACAAACAACCCAGCAGTCAGAGATCAATTAATACAGCTTGGTTGTAGCTTGGAGGGCAGAACGGGGGGAATACAGAGCCCGCAAAACAAATTGAAAATAATCTCACAGCTAAACTACTCCCCGCACCTCCCACTGACTCTCCCCCAAATCAAAACGCGACGCTCTAAGACGTTAAAGCCAGAAGTGGAAAGAAGAGGAGCGCCAGGGATGAAAATATAGTGCCAGCAGAGAGGTTATCTTCACATGTGCCACCGTGACAAGTGAAGAGTTGCTTGATTTATTGAAGTACTTTGTGTGCAGTATTTTCTGAATGGACACTTAGAGTCATTGCTGTGGCTGAAATATCTTGACTCTCAGTCCAAAGTATAGGTCAGGATTGAAAAGCTGCTAAATCCTGAAAATGCACAGTTTCCAAGTTAAGTTAACACAGACAACATCATCAAGACCTGATCCACAAAATGTTAGTCCACCTGTTTCATGTGTTAACTCTGTCAGTTTACTCATCTTGGGGAGTCAAGTGTTACTCATGCAGCTATAAGAGTCCTTTAACGCAGCTTTCACATCGCGTTCTGGCGTTTGTGCGACTAATGTGACTATTTCTCATTCCAGTTGCAACAAACATTGTGGTTTCGCAGAGCGATGGAGGCGCTGACAGAACGATTTCTCCGGCAATATTAATCACCCTGTAACTATGTGTGCGCTGACAGATGGGTTCTGCAGTTAAAATCCTAACTAAGAGAGGGAGGGGAGAGAGATGGGAAAAAAAAAAAAAGGAGGGGAACTGAAGAGTTAATTTCAAGCAAGTCTTCCAACCGGTCTGCCCCACTTTCAACCCCTTTATGTGATGGAGTGACCCCCACCTACGGAGCCGCTCACTCCCCTGGACCCCCCATCCCCGTGGGCCGAGTGGGCTGTCTGAGAATACAGGGAGGCTCCACGCTGAGCGTTTGATGGAGCGCAGAAGGGTGTGTGAGGCGCGCTGACCCCTTCACATTACTCCCCATGCACTCGTGCCCCAGAATAGGCTGACTTATCACATGTAATACGCGGCAATGCACAAATCAGGAGTGACAGCTATAGGGCTGCTGGAAGGGGAGAGAAGTGGCTTCTGGGAGCTGCTGTTCCCACCCGGTCAGACTTTAAGAGGGGACAGGTGTGGGGTGGAGAAGCCCATTTGGCTGTTGGGTGTTGTTTTGCCCTCCTCCATCGCTGCTTTAACACCACCAAGAGCTTTTTTTTTGTTGTTTGTTTTTTGCTTTTGTTTGCTTCTGTCCAACCATTTGGAGTGCGTAAACATCTCGCCTTTCGAGGAAACGGTTTACTCTCGAGGATCTTTACGCGTGTGATTGTGGAAAGTCGGCCATCTCTGACACGTTTATGATTTGTGTAGACGCTTGTAGTAGACTTGATGTAATCTGTCTAATAGGTCACTTAATCCTCTTAACTTGTAACCCACATAAATCTCTAACCACTGGAATGCGTCCCCATTGTTATCTCCTTTTTTCTTTTCTTTTTTTTTGTTCCACTGGCGGTATCGCATGTTCGCATGTGCGTCTGCGTGTATTTGGATTAGGGTGAAGTTGCAAAGTAGCGGCGGTGCCTGGAGGTGTGAGCTCTAATCACCTCTAATCACCTGACGTGTGATGGCCTGATCCCCGCAGACCCAGCAAGTGTTTGTGTTTTCACCCCTTTAACCCACAGGCTCACATGAGGGACTCGCCCCAGCCTACGCACTGAGCGTTAATACGAGACTCGTCGTTACAGATTACCGCCTCGACCGTTGCCATTCACACAACACCTGTGTCTGCAGCTGTAGTTTCGTACTTCATTCATACATTATTACAACAAGACGGGGTTGTAGGGAGGTTTTTTTTTTTTTTTAAGTCTCTATGGATGCGACATCTGGCAGAACTGTAACTTTTCAATGACACAATTTCTTGGAAATCTGGCACAATGTGCTAAAGCACCTCTGTAGTTTCTTGTGCGCACATAAAACTGTTGGGAACGGTGCTGCTGAGCCAGGATCCCTAACCTGCGCTGACCCCTTCACACCAACCACAAATACAAGTTTAGTTCTGGGTTCACGCTTCGGTGCGTCGAACAATCCCGAGCTCTGTCTTGCACGACCTTGCAGGATTTGACACCTCGCGGTTTCACCAAAGTATATGTACATGTCCTCCGGTAAGTTTTTACTTCTTAGTTCTTCCTGTAGTTCCTGTGTCCTTCTTGGCGTGCTGTGTGTTTGTATGCCTGTGGCAATAGGCCATAATGATTTCATTGCTGCCTTTCGCACCTCATTCAGCCCCGGCTGGCCCTGGTTCACACCCCGTTGCCCCCTTTCTGTTCTGCTGTCCTTTCTGCATATGAGTGATGTGAGAATCTGTAATGTGTGTGTGTGTGTGTGTGTGTGTGTGTGTGTGTGAAAGAAAGAGAGAGAGATAGAGAGAGAGAGGCTGTACGTGGATTCAGATATACTCAGCTGTTCCCTCTGTAGTGAACCGGTCACAGGAAGGGCTGGACAAATAGCACAGCGAGAGAGCAACTAAGTAACACCCTCCTCCTCCTCCTCTCCCCCCCCTCTCTTTTCTCCCCCTCTTCTTCTTTCTCTGTGTCTGTGTCTCCCAGGCTGTCAGTGCGGAGTAGTGCTGGAGGCTGCGGGGCGGCTGTGTGCTGTGGGAAGTTCCTGAGAGTGCGGAGAGGCAGAGTGGCAGTCGCTCACACAGAGAGACACTTGTGCAGAGAGAGAGAGGGACTGGCGCTCTTTTCACGGACGGATATAAAAAAGCAGCCTCGCACCTCCGCCTCCTTTGCACGGGCACGTTCGTTGTGGCAGGGATTTGAAGGAGGCGGGCAACCGGGGTTGGTGCTGGCGTGATGGTGGCGGGGAGGCTGCCTCAGGAGTGGGCCTGGCAGGCTGTTGTCCTGGTGACTGGACTGGCATCACTGAGCCGTGGGTCTCATGGTGAGTAGGACTGCGCTGGACACCGCCGTGCGTTTTCACGTTTACACTGTTACTGCTGCCTGTAATGTTACAAGTCACTGCAAGACTCTGACGGAGGCCTTCATGTGATTGCTTTCAAGTAGTCACTGAAGTTAGTTGGAGCTGTAATATAAAGCTTCAAGAAACAGAAACAAAGAGATTTTTTAAAAGTGTGTATGTATTTTCTTCTTGGGCTTCTATACTTGTGATTTTTGCATGTAGAGAAAGTCAAATTCGTCTTATTTTTTGCAGTCAAAGCCACCTTTTCTTAGTATTGTTGGCTGCGCTTGCTGCAAAGTTATCCATCTATTTTTTTAACTGTGGTATTTATGGTGTTATGATCTCCACAGGAGACCAGAACAGGGTGCGCATTTATCTGCCCAGTTCTCTCCCTCCCCAGCCCCCCCACCCTCCCCACCCCCACCCCCCAATCCCTCCAAGCCTCCTGTTCATGTTTTGAATTGTTTGAAGATGGACAGCCAGTTGTCTTTTACGATGAATGCCAACAGTGTCACGGTGCCCCGTAAGGTTGTGACAGGCGGGGAGGGTCGGCAAACTCCCAGACTCAAAACGATGACACTTGTGCATTTGTTCTGTTTCTGATCACAGAAAGGGGAGAGATGTCGTCGGTCGGTATGAGGATTAGTGGAAATACAGGTTGAGAGTTCCTGTTTTACAACACGTATTTAAAAAAAAACCATTCCATGAAAGTGACCTGTCACACATATATCACTTGCTTTTATGAAATTATGAAGTTTCTCAGTGTGACTTTGTCTAAGAGCTGCAACAATAAATTGATTACTTGATTGTCAGCTATTGTCATGTATGAAAATAAAATTATGTATAAGTTATTTCTTTTCCTGAATAACTTTGGGTTTCAGACCTCAAGTCGTCACCTTGGGTTTCAAGAAACTGTCATTTTATGGACCAAATAACTGATTAATTGATCCATCATGAAAATAATCATTTGCTTCAGCTATTCTCTTAATAGTTTATGGGGACAAGCTTAACCTGCCAAACATTTATTAAGAACACAGTTGGGTGTCAAGCTGTAAAGCCACCATCTGGGTATACACACACACACACACACACACACACACACACACACACACACACACACACACAAAAGCACAGTGTTTATAAATATTGTTATGAAGAGATGGTCTGGAAAATGTCACTGATGGCTTTGGTGCAACTGGATTTCCCTTAAATGATAAATGGAGTGTCTAGTTATTTAATTTAGTGGCTTATTTATGCTCTCCCAATGCTGCCATGGCCTCTTCTTGGTATTCTTTAGTTAGGATGTTCTCATGGTGTGTGATACATGTATGCATGTTTGATGTGGATTTGTCAAGGTGTTTTATTCTAATTTTATATTCTATATTATCAGAATTGTCTTTTATATATTTCTGGAACGCTTTAATGGGAGGAATGATATGCATGCAACAGGCTGGGAGGATATATGGATGTATTGAACTTCACATTGGAACATAGGTGGGATTTGATTTTAATCCTGGTACAAAGAGAAGCTTTATTGAAAGTGTGTCAAAAATAAAGACCAGCTGTAAAGTCCCATACTGACTGAGCGCTTCAGAGCTAGTTGTAACTTTCGCAGTTGGTCACGAAATGCCTCAGCTGCTGCTGGATGTTTCTTCTGAGAATTTCCTTTCATTCTTCTGTGGGCTAATTGTTTGACTTCTCATCCCGCATCAGCCCAGTGAGTTTGAGGGTCGGTCGCCACACAGATATGAAGGATGTTGGAAGATGGAGTGAAATTCAGGCAGAACGATCTTTTGAAGAGTCACATTTGTTCTCGTTCTTCCAACAGCTTCACTATAAACTGACAGGAGGCAAAGTTTCTGCTTGTTCCTGCAGATAAAATAGGTGAAATTAAGTTGAGTCCGTTTGATAGAGTTCATACTAAAGCTGAAGGACTTTTTTTTACTCCTTCTGTCCACTTTCTTTCACCAATGCTTGAGCCACCAGTTGCTTTTTCTGTTTCCTTTGTGATCTGATCTTTTAAAGGTCTCCCAAATGAGTAAAACATGTGGGAGTTTGCCCATAAATCCAAGTAGCACGGTCAATTTGCCACCTGTTTCCACAGGCTGGTGAGGTTCACAGAGAGTCGATGAGCCCCAGCCTCATTCTTCCGGTGGCAACGCAGTGGAAATATGAAGAATTCAGCTTTATATGATGATAATACCTCCTAGAACGGTTATATGTAGTGAAATTATATTAGTGTTGGCTCATTTCCTTCGTTCACATTTTGGTTTCGCCTGGTCCGCTGTTTGTAACACAAAACCGCCGAGCGACCGTGAAAACCCAAAACCCGTCTGGGCCAGAGCTGCAAACACGACCAGTCAAGGAGAAACGCTCACCTCCCCCGGTGCTCCATCACTTTTTACACCGATATCCACTTCAGATAAACAAAACCTCCTCTATGTTGAGGAGGTGAGCACCAGACCCAAGCTGATTATAAAAAAGTCTTTTTTGTTTGTTTGTTTATTTGTTTTGTTTTTTTTCTATCTCAGCCGATTACTCTGAAATAGAGAGAGGCCAACAGCAAGTTCGCTGCACACCGCTAAAGCGATCCAAGCGATTGTGCAGTGCTTTCATTCACGGCGATCTTCGAATATCTGAAAATGTCAGCGTGTCTCTGTAGGAGTGTGTCTCCTGTAGGAGTGTGTCTCTGCAGGAGCATTCAGACGGGGGTATTAGTTTTGTCTTTATCAACAACCATTCGTTTTCTGCAGGTCAGCCTCAGTTACATGAGCATGGGGAAGTTCAGACTTCAGAGGTTTAAATACTAAACTGAAGATGATTACGTTATAAAAAAGAATGTGATTTATTAGAATCACAGGAATATAATTCTGATTATAAGATTATATAATAAGTCAGATTGAACGCTATGATCGTAGGTTTATGAAATCCATCTGTATAAAAACGATTGCTTAACATTTGCACAAAGACGCACTATAGAGGGAGTGTTGCATAGCATATACTTGGCGCTGGAAGCCATCTGTGTGGAGCTCAGTGTTGTGGAATAAGGTCAGGAGTGT
The DNA here is from genome assembly GCA_036025355.1 of Leiopotherapon unicolor. NCBI lineage: Eukaryota > Metazoa > Chordata > Actinopteri > Centrarchiformes > Terapontidae > Leiopotherapon > Leiopotherapon unicolor. Next base: position 5,992 of record JAVQJZ010211699.1, on the reverse strand, counting down.
GGAGTGGCGCAGCCGTCCAGAAGTACAAAACAGCAGCAGTTGGTCCTCGGCAGGACCCGAGCTCCTCCAGCCTTCTGTGCGCTGCTTCCTGTCAGGATGTGGATACGGTTCCCCCACACAGAATTTGATCCCCAGGCAGATGTGCTGCTCCAGCGGTCAGGCATGGGAGAATATACTGTGTCTGTGTGTGTGTTTATGTGTGTTTGTGTAATACTTGTTCATGTGCAGCGCAGGAGTGTATCTGCCTTGTGAGATCTGGAAGCTTAGGACTTATTTTTGTGAGTTCAGGGAGTACTCAAGGAGCCATTAGTGTGCAGGGTCTAAACTCCTCCAGGTCTAAACATTTTTTAATGCAGCTTCTGAGTGATGAAGTTTTCCAGCATGGGAACACTGAATAATCCCGTAGTTTCAGTTAACAAGCAAACACACATTTTTGTAAAATTCAAGATCCTAGTAACACTGAAAATGAGCTATTCATTCCTTGGGTCAGGTGGATCTGGCTCATTAATTATAAGCAAATGTGCTTTTAAGTTATAAGGAGACCTTGAGCAACCTTGAGTAAAAACAGCAGAAGTAATATTGTCGGGTAAAATGACATATTGTGGTGGCGCTATGGCTGTAGTCTCGCAATATGTCTGTAATGGAGCCCAGCATTAGTCAGTGGCTGGTGGCTTTTTCCAGTAAGCCCAGACCACATGGACAGAAAGACGAGCAGTGAGATGAACCTGATGGGCGCTGAGGATGGTGTTAAAAAAATCTTGGACTTCAAAGGAGCAGGAATAAATAAGGGAAGATGGGATTGTGTAGGGATGAGTGACACACACAGATACACACATTGCGGTCAATACAAAGCCTGGGTTTTCACAACATGCCAGCATCTCCACCTGTTCTGTGTCTGTCTGTGTGTGAGGGAGCTTGTGTGCACGTGTCTGTTTGCAGAAACTCAAGGTGCAGGTAATTTGCGTGGGTTCTTCTTATTCTCTCATTTTTTCATTTTTGTCTGAGTTATTGTCATAAGCACAATGGAAGAAAAAGGTTGACAGTTAGACAGAGATTTGCAAAGACATGAAAAAAAATATTTATAGAAGGAAGGGAGGATGAAAATAAATCTGGACCTGTATAAACTGATAAAAAAACACTTTGATGCGGAAAGGATCTTTTCTAATGATTGAATTAATGGAAGAATGTGTTTTCCATAATATGGTTCAGAGTTATCCTTCTCAATCTCTGTTTTTCTTATCCTATCATATATTATATAAAATCATTCATGCAGTCACATGCAGGATGTTCTGTCTTTTATCTTTACGATTAATAAATGTCAGTGCTCAATGCGTTCTTCATTTATGATACGTCTGTCTCTCTTTTATTGGCATTTATTTGCAATACATCAAAAGTCAGTTTGTCTCTGTATCTGCTGTGTGTGTGTGTGTGTGTGCCTCTCCCTCTGTTTGAGTATTTTGTTGTGGATATAGCGGGTCTCTGCTGTATTCGCACTCCCGTGGAAAGTTTTCAGTGTGCAACCAGTGTGACAGTTGAGCTTCTGGAGGCCCATCTTCATAAATTTGTTGTGCCATTATTGCTGCGGGTGGTGGGAGCCTCAAAGTGACCATCGCATTCCTCCACAAAGACTGGTCACGGCCGGTAAACACGGAACAGGTTGCTGGAAGCTGCACGGTGGAAATGGATGACCTGATGTGGTTGGAGAAGTAGGAGAGTGCGTGGAATGTGCTCTTGTGTGTGTACAATACGTGCACATGTGTGTGTGTATGTCTCTTGTGGCAGAGGCCTTTGAAGCCTGCGGGGGGTTAAGAGGGATGAGGGTGCGGCGGCAGGGCGGAGGAGGATGTATGGCCCCTCTGCAGGTTGGTTGTGACCCTCTCGCGGTCAGAGTGCACTCTGGAGACACCGGGGAAGATGTCTCCTTTGAGGGGGTGATTTATCACGGGCCACCTGGAGTAACTTATCTCCCTTTTCTCTTCATGTCCTCCTCTCTGCTTGTCTGCGCGAAGGTCTCACCTCACAGATTAAATGGCTGCAGCGCTGTGAAGTCGGCTCTTGTGAAACAACCGTATTAATTGGAGCACTTTGAGCAGAGATATATTTTTTTTTCCTTCTTCCAGACATGAAATTCCTGTGGCAACGCTCATCCTCTAACTTATCACCGCTAATAGCAGTAATTCAGTTTTGCATTGATTTTAAGTTATCTCTTGATGGAAAAACTAAATTTAATATTATAACAGTATATTTATTGATTGTCAGGGTGTGTGTGTGGATTACAACTACAAAGTTGAATGTAAGGGCCTGATCACACATTTCTATCTCTAGTACACAGAACCAATCCAGAGTAGCTGTGGACGGTATTCATTTTATTTCAATATAGAGATCATCCCCGTTCCTCATTGGAAACATCCAAACTACAGTTACATACATTTGATTTTTCTATTATTACCAAGCACTGGTCATATGGGTATGACCGAGTGACGGCTGAAGAAAAATAATGTGTAGATTATTAAAGAAATATGTAAAAACTCTAGTATTTTATAACCAGTCAATTCATGACAGTCCGTCACAGTTTGTTTGTCTTTGATGCCCCTTACTGTCTGCATTAACTTCATAAAGAAACAGTAAGTGAGATTAAATATAGAGAATAAGAACAGGAGCTGTGGAATAAAAAGTTGGATCTGGTGTAGGAATTTCAGTGCCAGCTTAGTTCCCATGTGTCATTCATATCATCATCATCAGAATGACACACAGTTCGCAGTCATGCTACCTCTGACCGCCACGGGAAAAAAACCTGACTGGAAGTGAGGAGGGAGAACTTGTCACAGATCGCGCCGATAACGTTTAGTCACAGACACAGATGAGCCGAACTGTCGTCACTGCTGCAGATACATCCGGAAAAAAAATCGGAAGCGACCGTAGGTGCACTGATGTGGATGAGTGGTGTCTGAAGGCTCTCCAGCTGGAGTAATTCACTGTATGTAGCTGCTAATTGTGTGTGTGTGTGTGTGTGTGTGTGTGTGTGTGTAGTTTGAGGAACAGCCTGTGGAATGTGCGGGGGATGTAGATCAGATTTCGGGGTGACCTTGAGTGTGCCCCGTGGCTGACACAGCAAGTCTGTTTGTTGTGTGTGTGTGAATGTAAGACAGAGACAAAGAGAAAATGAAAAGCGTGCACATATGTGTGCGACAAATAACAGATGGTGTGGTGTAATAATGACAATAATAAGTTCATCTTTTTTATTTATACCTAAAATGATTAAGTGATCTTTTGGGTGTATTTTGCAGGAACATCTTTGTAATGTTAGCTTTTTTTTTTTTTTTTTTACAATTTCTTTCTCTATCCATATGCACTTTTAGTTAAAGAAGAAAAGCTGTTGTGCTGTGCTGTTGTTGTTGTAACTCTTGTACCAAATCATATCCTCTCCCTTAGGACTCCTGCTGAGTTTACATCCTATAGCCTCTTTAATAGTCTGTTGAACACACAGTGGCTCTGTAGTAAACCTGCTCTTATATACCAAGCATGACAACCCCTTCCCCCCATGCGCACACAAACCTCTCTTTGACAACAATACGGTCTTATGCTGCCTCGAGTTGTAGAGGAATGACTACATTCTGTACATTTATTATATACAGATCCTTCTCCGCTGACTCAAAATCTAATTTAAACTTAAGCCCCTTATGTCAGTACGTTCATAGAAGAGCAAACATACAAAAAATGTCAACCTCATTAAGTGTGTTGCAGACAGACAATTCACACATATAAAAAAATCTTCTCAATGTGAATTTGCTACTGTACGGAATAAAGTGTCCTTTGTAGTTTATATGGTTTTAGTGAGGTCTGTCTGCAGAGTTATTGCATTTAGAACCATAGTGCAGCTACAACTGTGGGAAACATTCAAGAATGCAGTGGATGTGAGGGAAACATTAAATGCTTATTATGTGTAGGGGTTGAACGTAGTATGTGGTGCAACCAGATACAGATGGATGACGAAGTAACAAAAAAAAAAACAGCACAAGTCTTTCATGAAGGTGGGCTCCTTGGTATTTGAGTTTTCATACCTGTACTAGAAGGAAGAAACCACTCTTACTATACTACTTATATTCAATTAGGTTGAAATCTGGTGACTGACAGTCACAGCAAAGACTAATCCAGGTTTTCTGTTAACGCTGTCAAGGCATCTCAGTTGCAAGATTTTACTTTTGCAGCAGAACATGTGCATGAGATTCTCTTGTGCAACCTAGAGTGTCATAAAATTAAAGTTATAATCTAGAAAGCATAAACTACTACTACAAATACTACTACATTTCAAAAACCGGTCAAAAGTTTAACATGTCGTCACCAACAAATCTTAAAATGTTGAGCTTTGTCGTCATCGGATGCTGCAGTAATAGTCTACAAAACAGAGAGAAAAGCTCAATCTACAAGCCTCAGCTCCAGTAAATCAATTTCACCGCAAAAGATAAGCGATCTGCCTGTGAAGGGCCGATGATGAGCCGGAAAGTCAGTGTCACCATGACGGCTGCCAGTGCCGGCCAGCAGATCTCTCGTTAGCTGGGTGTTCCCGACATATTTCCGGGCTGAAATGACTTAACAATTCCGTGTGTTTCATATTTTTATTGGATTAACGATCTCATCTGATTATGATGTAAGAATCATAATCATAAGCTGGCTAAGTAACGGCTGTGGGTTTTACTATTCACATCCTCACCCAAACCTCTGTCATACATAAATGAATTTATGTTAGTTTACTGTGATTTTTCCTTTTATTTGTCACCCCTTTATGTACTGCCAATTTGTATCCTGCATGTCAAACGGTGCATCACACATTCAACAAAAAAGAAAACTAATAAGGTACATTTTTGCACAAATAAGAACGGGACGATGATTATCTGGAGAGGTGACACTGCTCCCTGATTTCAGCCCTTGATTATGAATCTTTTAGTGTGACATCTCTTCAAGGCTGTCGATTTACACACACACGCATTAGCTTGTTACTCCAGAACCAGATCCTCCTCCCCTGAAGTCACTTCTCCCTCTTAACATTTCTCTTTGGAGTGACTTTACTTGTCTTCTTTGCTCACTTACCGCCTTTGTAAAACATCAAACGGAGCAGATACGAATATCTGAAAGCCTGACAACTTCTTGAAACATCCCCGTCTTGTGTTTTTATTTATTTTTTCCCCCATTTATTTTTGCACACTTGCAAAGCAGCAGATGTGATTGACATACCAAGGCCACTGTGAGGGAGGATCAGAACACCTCCACAAGCTTCCCCTCTGACAGAAAGAGGAACACAGATTAGACTCGAAGAACACAAAGTGCCACTTACAGAACAGTCGACGTGTTTATACCGCACTCAGCCTTTTCATCACGTAGTCCTCCGGAGGATTACTCAGGTCCCCCCCCCTCCCTTTCAGTGGATGGTTGGCTTTCAGGCTGTTGCACTGCTTAGATCTGCTTACAGTACACCTTCTATAATGAAAGCCCTTCGCAGTGTAAAGAGGTTATTCTTGGATTTTATGGACGGATGGATGTAGAGATGTAGAGATGCGATGTCTTTGGTGTCTTGATGTCTCGGCTTATTATAGTTTATAGTTGCCTGTGAACGTCCTTTGTTGTGCAAACTAGCCGAGGAAAAAGCGCATTACTAATCAAAACCTACTGTTCTTGGTAATGTACAGTTTCATAATTTACACCTTATGAAAAGAGGGCAGAAAGGGAAAGAACCAGAGAGAGAGAGTGAGAGGAAGACATCCATCTAGTGTGACACAACACTGTTGAGCTCTCTGACCGCAGACGTCTTCAGGGACGAGCTGCTGTCTGAACTGGTTTTATTCACTGATGACTATATGCACCTTCACTTAAATGAGGTTTCTCTTGGTATTGATGGTCATTTTTAATAAATAATGGAACTATTTAACAGGCATTTTCAACATTAACATATTTGACTGTCATTATAAATGTACTACAAATTAACATTTTTTCTTAG
>JAVQJZ010211686.1:0-17622 GCA_036025355.1 Leiopotherapon unicolor | reverse complement strand
GTAGTCATTTTGTGCAGTTGGATCCAAACTAAAGGATCTGACCTTAAAATAAGTATTAAAGAGATGATATGAGATCAGATATTATTGTATCTCCTGCTAAACTCTGTGACATACCATATAACACAATCTGTGCATGCTCTTACATGACCTCTTAACACCCCGTGTCTATGTATGAAGAGCGTCTCCACGATTGATTTAATGCTGCTACGTTGGAATTTCTCCGTTGGGTGTATCCACTTGGATTTCTGTGTGTCTTACATTAAAATGTAAGGTCCTGTGAAAAGGACGCTGAAGGAGAATAAAGTAAAACGGCAAGTTTCCACACGTGTTTGGATTGTGTCCCTCTTTCTCTTCCAGACTGCTGTCGCAAAACAACAGCCTCGTTCCTTCAGCACTTCATCTCCCAGCAGCCGCTCAGCACTGTGTACTTGCTCCTTTTAACATATATCAGCCGTCCAGCCTTACTTCATATTACAGTATCAATGTTAACTGTTATGGACCTAACTCGGCCTTGTTGTCACACACTGTAAGGCCGAATTGTTCCACTGGCTCGCTGTGAACTCTACACTTCATTACTTTAGTGTTTTATTGACTTGAGATGTTTTTCTGTCTTTCAAATAGAGAGATTAACTGTCCCAGCCTTGTGCTCACTGCACATTTGATCTTTTGTTCTATGTGGTGATCAGCCTTGGAAAAAGGACCAGTGGCCATAAAGAAGCTAACTGCTCTGCGTCCTGTTTCTGGGGAGATTTATTGTAATAATCAGGTTGTAAGCGGTCATGGCCAGGGCAGCTACATATGGAAATATGCAATGGTAATAATGATAATAGGCCTCCTTTATAAACACTGACATTCGGCCTAGTCTCTCATTAAAGTGAGTAGAAACCCCAGTGGCCCGTGTTGCAGACATCATCAGTGCTCTACTGTTCGAGATGGGGGATGGCGTGGATTCCCGAGTAAAAGTTCATTTGGTGAGCTCTTCCACTGGGAGCCTGCCTCCAGACATTGGAAGGAGTTGAGGCAGACTGGAGCGTAGCTGGCCTCGGCTTGTTCCCCTGCTACATAGGGGTTTCTCAACTTCAGCTCATACTGCTTTAATCTTCATGTAACTGGCAGGCATAACCACTGCATAACACTGCATAACTCAATTTATGCATGTCTTTGAATGCAAAGCTTGAGCTGTTCTCCACTACCTTGTTTGACGGGGAAATATCCTCCCTCTTCTTGCTGGGGTTTATATATTGAAACTGCCTGTGACTGACTTAAAACAATGTATGCATTTTTCATTTCATCTGCTCTTGATGAAGAGGTGACTTTTATTATAGCTTTGTGATAAGATCCCATCCACCACCCAGATATCCACACCCTTACTTTCTGCCTTGCTACACAAAGGACACACTGCATCCTGCACATTTAATTTAAAGGGATACTGTGTTGATAGTCTTTACTTGCCCTGTGTCTACCCCTAGCAGGGGAGATGCTCTTATTAAAGCTATATTCCAGACCTGCCCCATCTCCCAGTCGAATGCAGGTTTTTACATTAAAACAGGAATTTTGAAAGAGTGCTGACAATCCAGATTATGAGTATATGAAAGATGAAAAGTGTGGAAGAGACAGGGAAACAGAGGTTTAGTGTAAGAGAGATGTTGCCTGGCTGTGGGTGTGTGCGCGTTTATCCATGTGTGTATTTAATTTCTTGGTGCTGTGGGGATTCCATTACCTTTTAGCAGGGAGGGCATTATGTCGCTTATGAACACCATGTGTCTGTCTTCCCTGTGTACATGGGAAACATTTATTAGATCTTGCCTGTTGAAAATGAAGAAATGCACCACATGGAAGTCTGTCATTGTTTGAAATTGACCAAAACTGAGACCGTCAGCTTTACTGTTCCTGAGCGCGTCAAAGTTCACTCCTGCTGTGGGGCAGTCTGCACTCTACCTGACGCAAGCTATGTACACACACTGCTGGATGTTTTGAGTTTGGTGAGGTTGATTATTGTTTTTTATTAAGAGCAGATGCATTGGCTGGGAGTGGGTTTGGCCCAGCTTCGATGCAGCTTCAAATAGGATCTGCTTGACTATGGGCTCAAAGTAGTATGTTTCATATGAACCCTCATATGCACCTTCAGTTAACCCTACTTTAAAAAATGTGTAATTTTATGCCCTTTTAGTCTGACTAAATGGTACCGTATGAGATGAGGAAAAAGGGGCTATCAAGCTGAGCCCTTTTAACAAACACAGACAATGTGACAGTGTGACATTTATGAAGAAATATGGATCAGTAGGTCAATAATTATCTTGAGAGAAGGCTGAATATTTAAGTCTCTATTACAGAGCATGAGCTAAGAGAGATTTAAATTCCAACAGAGCAGGAGTGCGGCTTTGTTGCTGATTTATATTTAACCCATTTTAAATAATAACTTGCTTCATTCAAGGAGCAGGTAAACCTCCTTTGTATATATGAAAAGTGATAAGTGTTGGAAACCCACCCCATAATTACGGTGCACGTAAGTCATCTTAAGTGCACCGTAAGCCTCTGTCCCTCACCACATTCCTGTGCCACCCAGACTCCAAATTACTGTAAACTAAACCAAAGCCACACCATGGCAACGGAAGGGTGTCAATTTGGACAGGAAAGAATTTATTTGAACGTGACTAGAGTTTCTTCAGCTCAGCTCCCTGGTGGGGATGTGGAGAGGGTCTGTCTCTGGTTACTCTGTCCCTTGACGTATGTGCCACATGCACCCCAAACAAAAGCCGATTCATCCATGTCCCTGTCTGTCTGCAGCAACAGCCGGGGGAAGCCGCTAGGAATGAAAAGTACCCCAACCCACCCTTTCAGGAGAATATTTTCATGCATATATACATACATTGCATGCACATATAAATCACTTGCAATAAGACATTAATAGAAATGTTATATGCTTTGGTGAACAGAGAGATGCAGAGGTAGCACTAAGTAACCAGAAAGAAAGTCATTAACACAGCATGTGACCAATGATTTAGAGAGGATACTGAGACTATTAATGTCCTATAGTAGCAATGTATCATACCCTTACGTCTCGGGTTGCATGGAACTGTTATACAAAACAGTTTTTTGGAGGCAATACTGAACCTATTAACTGAGGTATCGTCAAGATAAGACCCATTCAGAAATGACCAAAATGATGTTGTGCCCTTACGGCCCAGGGGTTAAATAGCACACTACGAAATGCAGTTCTCATCCTCCTGTCAGCCTTGATTACATGTCATTCCTAATCTCTTTCTCATTTCCTGTCTTTTTTTTACTGTCTATTGTCAATAAAGGCATAAAATGGTTCCAATCTGTTACATGCAGTGGGAATGCATATATTAATATTTTATTTTGGTTAATAAAAACAGCTGCTATGGAACTCATAACAGGTATCATCAGATACCTTGGTTCTTTTATTGGAATTGAGAAAAATAAAATTGGATTGTATCCTTTCTTAGCTTTTGATATGATTATTGCCTGCAGTCTACCTCTGAGTACCTGGTATGACCTTAGCTGACTGATTCTTATCAGTCTCACATTTCTGTGCCTCTGCTCTCAGAAATATCTGGGAGGCCTTGCAATGGACCGTTGACCCAGAATGCTATGCCCTTCAAACGAGGAAACCAGCTTGGTTTGTTGTTTCTTCTCCACAGCCTTCTAGCATGACACACATATGTTCACTGTGAAGTTGTTTTTTACTTAGCTAGCATAGAGAAGTAATTGACTCACAGCAGCTTGCTCAGACACATACTGTAGGTTCTGTAGATGTCGGGGCAACTGGTTCAGGTCACACAGAATAATAAACCTGTATTTTGGATATGTGTGTGAACCTTATTGGACAGTCCCCTCCTTTTTCTCTGTTTCCCCTCCCCTGATTTCTCCTCCTGAGTCCGGGCCAGAGGAGGTGATGATGGGCCCCAGAGTTCCCCAGTAGGCCTCTCTTACTGGTCCCACTCTGAATGGGTGTCTGTTCCCTGACATCTCCGTCTCTCATCACCACCCCATCAATCCCGTGCCTCTGAAACCATCCCTGCAGAGACAGCGCTCCACTTTGTCCCAAAACCCACCCCACTTCCCCGGTAGTGCCCTTGCCCCCCGCTGTGTGAGGGGCGTGACAACGACCTGACAGCAGAGGCCCCTAAATGACAGAAATTTTAGCCAAAGCCTCCTTCTGCCCCTCTCTGTACGTCAAAACACCATTCCTAGAAGCATCTGCATCCCCCAACATATCAAATACCGCATATCTGTCCAAGAGTGAGACACCATCCCCCACTATGTATTTCCATAATGGAGCCCCTCTGCCTTGCTTTCATCCACATCAAGGTCCCCTGACCCAGTAAACGCCTGCAGGATCAAGGCCTCGGGGAATAGAGGTGGATGTTATCATAGCATTCCAGCCCATGTGAAAGTATGCCAATTAGCCTAGCTGGAGAATGTTGTTTTGCTAGCCTCTTTCACCGAGCCCCACCCCGATGGCAGGCAGAGCTCATGTGGCAGGCTCCGAGCTGTCACTGGAATTGCCATTGATGCTGAAAATGGATATTTTCTGTTGCAGCTGCTCCCAAATTTATTGCACAATATGGAAGAAATATCACTTCTACAGTAGGTGGCATGTGACCAATCCTGTCAGTGTCAAATATGACCGGTATTCCTCAACAACACTTCCAGTCTTATACTTCTGCAATGGCTTTTCCCACTGTTCCTTGGCTCCCTGTTGTCGGTGCTCTCATTGCAGTGATGTCAGTAGACTGGTGATGTGCTTTCATAGTTAGTGGATCTGGATAACCAAGCAGAATTTACTTCCATTCTTAGCAAAGGAGTTTGGCAATAATCCTGCAGTGTCTGCGTGTGTTCATGAGCAGTCACATGTGTATGTATTCACGTTTTACATGCTCCAGTGCTCTCTTGTGTGTTCCAGACAGGTTTATTGGGTGTTTGCGCTGCAGAGTAAACATGAACTCTGAAGCCTGTTTGTATATTTTTCCTGCTGTCTCCTCAAGGAGAAACAGATTAAAAAAAGTAATTTTTGAGACAATCCATGACGGTGTAAATCAGAGAAACTGTTAAAATGAAGCCCAATCCATAATTTTTTTTTTCACTGCAGAACTGATGATAATCCAAAGAAATATGGCCATCTGTTATTCACAATAAAATCTTACATTTAATTCAACTGGGAAGAGTGGTCAGATAATGAAGTCCTTTAACCTGGCACTTGGGCAGTAAATCTCATACAGACATACTTCACAGAACACAGGCTATACTGTAGTGGAAGTGAATGTGAAGTCCTGATGATTCATTGCTTTGTGCTGAAGCAGATTTGAAGATTGATATTGGCTGTAGTACTTGGTAACATGTCATAATGTGACATCATTTGAAAAGATGATCACCACATGCACAGATTGATGCCTCTGCACTAAGGGGTATGCTATACCTAAAGCGCTGACAGATATACCACAGATATAACAGCTTATTGCTGGAATGTTGAGTATTATCAGGACTGATTGATTTGACACTCTTGATCCACAGTCTATATAATAACAGCTATATCATGTAATCATCCATCCATCCTCCATATCTGCTCATTGCCAGCGGGTTCGAGTCTATTCCACCTTACATGGGATATGTTGGCAGCCTCTCACAGGGTTAACATACATACAAACATACAGACAACCATGACCACTATGTTTAGCATGTCTCTGGGCTGAGGGATATGGAAAGCAACGGAAATATGTAAGCTCCCACACATTTTTTTTTCACTGATCTGGTTCTGGATTTGAACTCCGGGCCGTCTGGCTGTGAGATGAATTTGCTAGCTACTGCATGGTTTGTGACCAGCTTTATCGCTACGGTAGTATGAATCATCCCAAGGTAAACCACAGACAGATTCACAATATAGCCTTTTGGTGTCTTTCAAACACCAGTGTTTTGCAGTTATTCTAAACATTTCACAGAATTGTCTTCAAACTCATTGCTGCTCTAGCCTGGGAAAATCCTGCACGTGCATTTAATTATTGTAGGAACACAGATGGACCCCCGATAAAAAGCCTAACTTGGTCCTCAATAGATGTTATTGCTGAATTGCATTTGCAGAGTATGTGCTAAAAAACATTTATGAACAAAATGACATTGCTGAAACAAAATGGAAGGATCCTAAACAGGACGTACAGTGCCAATCTCATTCAACTTTTGACTTGAGAGATTTAAATGAAGAGGCACAGCAGTGGAGTTCACAGTGCGTACTAGACCTCTACTCAACCACATGCCCCAACCTCAAACAATGTGCTGTAACTCAAAAGCATTGTTTGAGACACGAGGCACACTCTTAACGCTGGCTCTGGGTCCAACCTGACCACGACACCAAATGCTTTCAGTTCCCTCAGAGATACACTACATGCCTCTGTCCGCGTCCAAGACACACTCCTCCTTCAGCGAAAAAAACACTTGAGTACATCTGCAGTGTACTTTGACTCTAACCAGAACTTCTCCTCTCCTCCACTTTCCATTGAATACTCCTCCTGTAGGCGGAATAAAAACAGGCATTGCCGTCTCATAGGATTTTAATGTGTTATTGTAGACAAACCTTCACATAAATTTATTTTCTTGGCAGAACAAATTGTAACTAAAAAGGAACCTCCACTTTTAGTGTTGTTTTTTATGTTAAAGTGCCTGACAAACAGTTCTGACTTAGCGGGGGTAAGTCATTATGTCCAGTAGCCGGGAGGGGGCCGGAAGGGGTTAGAGAGGGATGTCGGGTGAGCGGGTGTTTGCTGCTGTGGGGTGGAATGGCAGTCTCACTTGCCAGCGAGCGCCGTGGTCCAACAGGTTTGCGATACTGCTTCTCCGCTCTCTATAAATCAGTGGACTAGCCAGTTTGGACCGCAAGTGAGCAATTTGTAAGTCCACAGCCTAATGATTTATTTGTTAGTAGCTCTACTACAAAGTAGATCATAGACTTGTACATCTACAACTCTTTTATCCACTTTTACATTTTACACGTATAAGCCCCAAGCTCTGATAGATAAACAGTAGAGTTTTACATGTCTGGATTTTCATTCATTCTGACCCCATTTCCTAAGGGACTTGTGGTTTCATGTAGTGTAGGTTCCTGGCCTCCCTAGATCTGCTGGTGGAGGGATATATGATAGGATAGGCTGCGGTATGGCTGTTTTTGGTGTTTGTGTTTCTGTGCAGACTGCTGCAATGTTTTCGTTCCTGCAGAAGTGTGATTTGGCCTCAGGCTGTCGTGGCTACTGGTTTCAAGTAGGACGTCGGTTTATATTACAGCACGCTCTTGATTTAGGATCTCGATGCTTCTTGCAGATTCACCATACACATAAACAGTTCATCACGTGACTGCTTAAAGACCCTGTGCACACTTTGACTGAATCTGCTGTATATCAAACAAGGATTACTTCAGATATTTGTTTTGACTTGCACGTCTTGCCAACTTGTGATCTGATCCAACATGATAAGCATGTTGCTGGAGGATACAGAATGTTGACGTTAGCTCAAATAAATTGGCCGAGGAACATTGTGTGGGGAAAAAAAAGATTTAAAAACGCATTAAAAAACGTGCTACTTGTGTCCTCTTGCAAACTAGCTTTTTATGTCATTGGCTTTATAGTAATGATCATTATCTATACGCAGATTGTGTTGTCAGATAAATGTTTAGTCAGGACTGTAGCCTCCAGATGGATTGTTTAATGGGTTAAAGTATGTATTGGAACTTGAATAAAGCCCTTTGTAATGTCAAATAATGTAAAAACATTACCTACCTTCTGGCATGAATCAGCATGGTCTCACACCCCTGCAGTAAAGCACAGACTTTTTTTTTTACTGCAAGGGTGAATAATAAGGGCTCCGACCATAATTAACATAGAGTACTTGGCAAAAAACAATCTAATAAGGCCAAAAGAATCGCTCGAAGATGCTATTTTGCAGTTGTAATGGGTTTCTCTCTGACTTATCGATTGGCAGCCCTGAGTTGAGTATTTAGGGCTTCGCTCTGAATGTGTTTACAATTATTAAGCTGTAGAGAAATACTTGCATGTTAGCTGAGCAATGAAGCAGTGTTAAAGACTTGCGGGTCACTACACGGCCTTGGAGTGAGTGTACTTGATGCAGGTGGGGACTGCAGTGCACCAGGGTCTCCTACTCAGATGGATGATAATACAAAAAAAAAAAAAATCAGGATTCTGACATAATTAGAAACAGCAATAAAAATATGTCATGCTGGTTCAGTCATGGTTTCAGCAAGTTAAAAGACTGGGATCATCCAGTTATATCCTAGTCCAGCCATGGGATCACTTGAAGGGAATTTGACTTGTATCACCATGGCTCCTGTTCAGCTCGACACTCCTCACACGCATCTGTGACATTGATATATAAGAAACGACACTGAAACCCAACACCCTGAGTGGCTTTCAAGTGGAGACATTGTTTCAGGTTGTGCACACACTGTAATCCTTCATGTAAAACCTTGGCTCACAGAGAGTACCCCGATGATGCTGGGACGGCACTTTTATTTTCTCTGGGTTCTGTGCGAGTGTGAAGGCTGCGCGGTTGTGTGTATTTGTGTGCGCAGAAGAGAGATAGAGGGATGGCAACAGAAGAAACGATTAATCAAGTGATTTGCTCAGCGAGCCATAGTCTGCTTTTCATTGCCCCTCTAAATCCTCTCTCTCTAATCACCTTCGTGTCTTTATATAAACCTGTTACCAAATATTCATTCGCTGCAAGTGGGGTCTGAAGTTATGAAACACGCACTCATGACTGTGGATTTCTGTGTCAGTCTGGCCATTGTTTAACATTTGGGAACACCCACAGTACCATGGAAATTGGGATGACATGCATAAAATGATGCTTCCTTTTTATATTCGGCAATAGCGATCCCGCTGATTAGTGGTTTATCAGATGCGTTTTCAGCAACACTCCATTTCCATCGTTAAATGTTTACACTCAGCTGTCAGTTGGTGAAAAGTCGACTTCCAACAAAGCGTAACTCACCCCACTGTAGTTTGATTCTTGCAAGCGTGCAGACAGTTTGTATAAGTAAGTGGAAGTGGAAGTGCAATGACTTGGCACGTCGTTAGCTCTGGTAGCTTTGGTGCGATTCTCTTCTTGCCCACGTTCACTCTTCTAAAACTGGAGCATAAGAGTAAATGTTCCAACTGCATTGAGTGTTTCTCTGTGAACAGTACTGCGAGGCTTCACTTTCTTGGCCTATGTTTATCCTCATTTTGAGACAGAAGTTATCTTTCTTTTTTTCCTTTAGTGGGAACCTTAAGAATATCCCACATCTGCTCTGTATCAACACAGACAGCAAGAAGGAGAAGGTTGTTGATATTGAGGTTATCACCATGTGCATGCATGTGGTACATTCAGACAGCACCATGCCTTAGAAGCTGCAAGTTGAGACGTGCTGGACACATCCAATCAAACAACCTTCCTAAGACATGGCTCCATTGGTTGTCCAAAAGCATCCAACTGAACATCCAAGTCTGCGGTTCAAAGGCGAAACTGTTCTATAAAAAGCCCAGCAGTTGCTGTTGACAAATGAGGGAAGCAAAGCTTTGATTGAGTGACCCACAAAACGACTATGAAATAGCAGAAAAATGATTAATTGAAGTGATGAACAGACAAGCGGAAAGGAAAGTAAGAACTGCTGTCACCTTCTCAGCTCCCATCAGTTTGTGTTTCATATGGCAGAGCTGCAAGACAGCCTGCTGTGCCAAGATTGGCCTCGTCAGTCATCCCAGAACACATCTACAGGCAATTCAGAAATGTGTGTTCACAAAGTGTTCACAAAGCATAAACAACATGACAGAATGTAACCTCGTGTAACCTCCTTATTTTTCTTAAGCCCTGAAACTATTTCCAACATAAAGTCCCTGTTCAAATTTTGAGATTAACTGAGATAGTGAGTCCCTCAAGAATAAGCTAATGCAGGGGCGATTTTGTGAAAAGCGGACAAGTTGTTGTTGATTTTGCTGTTGCCATCACAACAACATTGAGTGAGATATTTGATGTGTGCTTTTATATCAGGAATAACACAGATCTATTACAATAATAAAACTCCGTCTTGTCACTTCTTTGTCAGTTGATCTATTTTTAAACTTTATTTTTTTGTTGAGATACATCTACACATACATATATGTATACTCCACATCCTTGTTGGTCCTGTTATTTCCTTTAGTTGCTCTGACTTCATCAGACATCAAAGACCTGATGGCAGTCAGCGGGGCATGTTCATTTTCAAACTTCCCACATTGTTATGCCGACATAAACAGTCAAGGGAATGTCAAGATCAAACTTTGTGCCCTCTAGTTAAACAACTGACGCATGAAAAAAAAAATAAATAAAATAAAAAAATGCAAACAGAGGTCAGATGGTTGTTCTTCATCGCATGTTATACTATTCCCATACAAATAAGGGAATGGGCTGCTATTTCTGGTTCCTCCAAGAGATAATTAAAACTTTCCCAGGGAGTCAGTAGAATGAGATATGTTCTGTTGATTGTGGCAGCCAGCTTGCAAAAAAACAAGTAAAACTAAGAGCTTGTTGACACATATGGTTTATTTCTCTGCGGCCATGGACTGTAAATCACTTTGACTATGTCAGCCCATGTCTGGTGTACACATTACCATTTATTTTTGTTTGTGTGCATGTAACTGCTGCACCTCTTGTTGCGATGCTTATCAGCATGCCACCGACTCATTCCTCATGGCTGCCTTTTAGTTTATTTAAGTGTCAATGGCAGTGATACTGTCAGGGTGTCAGTTGAGAAGCCAAGCAAGCAAGATGACTGTGTGTGTGTGTGTGTGTGTGTGTGTGTGTGTGGCTGTGATAAAATCCTTAAACCAGGAGCACAACATCGTCCATTTTGGCAGTGGATCCGGGACACTGGAGAGGGAGAGTAGCAGCAGCAGCAACAACGGCCAACCATTCTGCCAATCTCGCTGTCTCACTCACTCCTGGAAACAGGTCTTTTCCACTCTTTATTAGATCTGATTTATACTTTTTGTAAAGTACTGAAAAACACAGGTTCATGACATTATGCATGCTTTGGCAGTGGGGAGAATGTAGAGTGAGTACTCAAAGGGACTAGCCTGCAAACAGGCAGCAAAAAAACGAAACCCTGCACCGAACTTATGCTTTTATTACCGAGCCAGAAAACTGTCTGATCCAGCGAAAGACCGTTTCTCATTCAATTACGTGTTCCATGTGTGCGTTCCAAGGCTTCATGCACAGCGGCTTCTGAGCAGGCCCAATCTTTCACACACATCCTCATCTCCAACACTCAGCTCGATGCCTATCAAAACAGGACTGCACAGGGCCTGTCTGGCTCTCGTGGGTATGTATGTTTTATATACGCATCTGTGCAGTGTATGTGTTTGCTCGTTGTCTTTGAGGGATATTTCCCAGAGTAGAAGTTGAGGCACGTGTCGCGGTGTTTACACTCTCTTGCAGTTTAGCTCAGTGCAATGCATTGCTGTAGGCACTTACCATAGATCTTGTTGAAGTGGAATCTGTTCAGGTGTTTGGGGGAATCACCTCAGTCATCAAAGCCGTGAGCTGCTGCAGCCGAAGGTGTTGGCTGTGGGAAACACGGATTGTGGGAGATATCAAGAGGATTTCATGTGTTATTTAGTGCTTTAAAGGAGTACATTGAGGAAAACATGAGAAAACTCTACTGGCTTCGAGTGTGTATTGAGTAACCTGTTGCAGTCTGTCATCTATTGCAGCTTATAATTGGAATTATTCAACTTATTTTTAATTATGATATATAGGCCTGCATGGGGCAAACCAGCCTCCAGGGGTTTTTTTCTTTAAGCTGGGGGCTGGCAGAGGTGGGCACATTTTAATTTAACATCAGGATGCAAGCTTGACATAGCCACGCCATACAGCAACAGGTCTGGCAGAGGGAACGTGTACTGACTGATTACACGTGTGCTGGTGAACAGATTTGCTCCACCGGTTAGCAGGAGCGGAAATCTGAAGCACAATGTGGGTGCGGGCACTTTTAGGGCAAAAATTAGTGGATGCAAGGGAGACCTTTACTGTTTTTTTTCCCTCATTTTACTTTTTATATTATCAGATGTTTTATATCAGTTCATGTTGAAAGGCTCCCTGTTGTTTTTAAGCCTCTTGTAGCGCAGTGGAACATTTTCTGAGTGGATTCACATGTATAAGGACACACATGCCTTAGGATGCAACTGACAGCCCTACTAATATCTCTGTTGTTCTAGTCATCTTTGATATTACACTTCATTGTTCTACAGTAACATGTTCTGCCTCAGCATCTCAGTATCTTTTCCCAAACATGGATCCTTTGTTAATGTTAAACTTTTGATTGTTGTGAATATCACACCATGCCATCACCATGGCTTTGATAATCAGTTTTGCCTGTATTATCCAGCTTTGCTCAGACTAGTTGATGCAGCTTGTCAGATGTGTTGGTGTAGTGTCTGTTTGCGACTACTGGCTGCAAAGCAAATTGGCCCACAGGAGCAAGAACGATTCATCCCACTGTTTTATGATGGCTGTTCTTGCTCAGTCCTGTTCTAAATCATCACAGTTTCCACAGTAATGGGCCACTTTTTAAAAAACAAAACAAAAAAAAAACAAAAAAACATGCTCTTCTCAGCTGCAGAGTCCTGTCAAATGTTTATAACTGATTCCACCCACTGCATATGGAGAAGTTGTTTGAGAGACAGGGGAAGTATAAAAAAAGAGGGAAATGTCACCTTGGGAGGATTGAAAGTGTATCATTGTTAGTAAAAGTCTGATCTTGCTGATCTTTACAGTCTGTTATGAAGACCAGTGTACACAACCTGCTAAATGCGATGAAGTGATGTTTCCACTACACTTTGATCTCAGTTCATTTTGCTTTTCCATTAATTACTAATGGATGAGGTAAATCTTATTTCAAAGCTGCTGAAATTGGTACTGTAGATTTCTGTAAATGGCCCAAGGATGACCCAGTTTATTGGCAGTGTCTCGCTACAGCTGCATAACATATTTTCCCTTTGTGTCTCCCAGCCCCAGTTCTGACCCTCGCCTCGACTGATTTGCCAAAGGCCACACAGGTATGAATTGAATCTTCCCCTCCAAAATGTTGCTTGTGTTTTGTTATGAAATATTTATATCTACAAATAAGAAGATATGAACCTACACACACACACAAACACACACACACACACACAAGCAGACACACACACACACACCCCTCCCGTCTGTCTGTCTGGTTGTGGTTAAAGTGTGGTTATCATTTTAATCCATAATTCCCCACCTCCTACAGCGTGTGAATCCGATGCTGTGATTTTAATTGCCCTGTCGTTGATTTAATTATTTGCAAGAGCACTTCATTCTGTGAGCCACGCCACCGTTTTCCCCGCAGGATCTGGCACATTGTTTATGTATGGATATGGGTTTTTATTGGCCTGGACGGCGCTCAAACGATAAGTATGCAGCCAGCGATCTGCTTTCCATGCAGCTCAATCAGGCCTGTAAACAGAGTGGGGCTGGAACAGCAGGCTAATGAAACAGAGACTTAGTCCATTTTCTGCAGCTTTGATCCACATTTCAGGCCCTGCTGGTCCGCAGCAGCTCCCTCACTGCCCCCCACCTCACACACACACACACACACAGACACACACACATTTCACCCTCACGAGTAATTGCTTCTGGTCTCCCCACTTTATTTCTGTTGACTGCAGGACAGTGACCAGAAGATTAGTGAGCAGCATGCTCGGTGTCATGCTCTGCAGACTGTGGTGCGAGGCCTTGTGTGTTTTGATATGTGGGCATTTGTGAGCGTGTGTGCTTGTGTGTTCAGTGGGACTCGGGGCGCGCATGCTTGTCTTAGCGTGTGTGTGATGTGAAAAGGCCTTGTTTAGAGAATTGAGTAAGCCCTGGAGGCTTGTCAATCCCCAGCACTCTGCATCACAGCAGGGCCATTAAGGACTCTTTTCCTGGAATCCGGCAGACATGCAGGCAGGCTGAGTGCGGTGCTGCTGAGGTGGCCTAGGGATTGATAGCGTAATACTGGACTGTGCTATGCTGTCCTCCGTCTCATAACTTACTCCGTGACTCAGAAGAGCTATTAGTGAGGTGGATAAATCAAGGAGTGGGGTTCCTGAGTGTGGATTTTATATCCACCACAACCATGCTCAGCGTGATATCTCCCCATTGGTGAATCACCTCTAGCGGGAAGCGCCAGGGGCAGACACAGTGCAGGTTGACGATGGGAAGCAGAAAGGGAGGATGAGAGGGAGGAGAGGGAGAGAGCAGCGCAGACAGACAGACAGAGAGATCGATACTTAAACACCTACTCATATGGAGGTTACACTAAATCTGGCTTGAATGTTTTTTGGCTTTTGCGCTGGGCCAGGGGAGGAGGATGTGAAGAGGGCGGGTTGGATTGAGAGAAAGCGAGAGACGAGAGGGAGGTGCGGAGGCAAGTCTGGGTCTGAGTGGAAACTTGAATGGAGTGGAAACTGGGCTGGAGGCCACTCAGCAGATCCACCTGAACCCTGCCAGAGCAATCAGCTATCGGGAGTTTAGAGAGGGAACCATTTGCCCCCCTAAGTAAATTCAACAGGGGTTTGTAGGGATTTGGCCTGCTTTTTGAGCTCTAATGCAGCGGCATTTTGGTGAGTGAAGTCCTCTTGTTTTCTGGAGAGGGTGCCAGACCCTGTCTGCCTTTTTAATGGGATCACAGCAGACACCCCAGAAACCACCGCCAGGTGAAGTGATTCTGCTCTCTTCTTCCAGCTGTGTAAACACTCACACACACACACACACACACACACACACACACACACACACACACACACGCACACACAGGCACAGGCGCTATCACTTCTAATAAAATGCTTGCTGGCTCATGTGAGGGGAAATGCTCACTTTCCCTTTTGCTCTCAAATAAAAACAAAGCTCATTTTTCTGCTTTTGAGAAAGTTCTTGGCCTTGTTAAAAACAATGGGCTGCTTGAAAGATGTAAACAAATTTAACAAGCACTGGTGTTGTCTTTTCTCAGGCTGGAAGCGTTCAAAGGAGAATGACATTGTCCTTCCTGTCTCAGCTTCTCGATTGCTTTTGTATTTCATCCTCTCGTAAATCCTTTATTTAACTTCTCTATCAACATTTATTCTGTTTATAACCTTTATTTTCCTCCCCTAAAATTCGCTCTGTCCTGCAGCCTTATCAGACCCTGGAGTGATCTTGCATCAAGCTCGTTTTTCTAAATTAAAGATGAAAATGTTTTTTTTCTTGCAAAGCGTATAGTTAGAGTATAGAGTTTTGTTTTGGAAATTTGCCTCTGGTCATTTTCGGGCGTGGCTTTGCTCAGCGTGGCCTATAGGGTGAACGTGTGCAAGAGAGGGAGGGGATGAAACTGTCTTAGTGGCCAGGCAGTAGCTGTACTGTTAAAGGCATTTGGACTTTAAAGCTCCATTGTTTATGTAACCAAGAGAAAGTCGAGACTCCCTTAAGGCCCTTTTGAAAAGCAGATGCCAGAGATTTTTGCCTCTGCATTTTATGTCTTATTTGCTACCAAGGAGATTCTGAGATTTCTTATGGGACTTAATCTTTCCTCACTTTGCACGTGTCAGGCAGAAGTCATCTATAGGAGGGGTTTAGCTGTTAGGAGTACCATAGTTTATGTGTAGCATAGCTCTCTATTCTTTGGACATTAATTGATTATTGTAATTATCTGTCCTTTTTTTCACCTTTTAACTTTTTATGGAGTGTTATGGACCGTATGACAGATACAGCTCCAGTAGGATTTTCAGCAAAGATGTCTGCTCTGGTCATTAAACTACCAGGACTTGTCTGTGAGAATACACGATACTTTAGCTGAGTCTCCCATTCAAAACAACCCACAGTGAGTAAAATTGCGTCAGGACAGATCGGTTTAAAGTTTTGGCAGGTGTGGAATAGAAACTTTGATGTCACAACCACTGTCACAGTACTGAATCATCAAGAAGACAAAAGGTAATTTGCATACGCATTGTGGTTTGTATATTAAAGGCAGACTCATGATACAATACAGTCGTTCACACAACACTTAAAAGACACTGTATCACTTCTCAGCTGTTTTCACTTTACCACGAAGGCTGCCCACGCTGCAAAAAAACACCCCTTCTTAACAAGTCATTTAGTTTCCTATTCAGCCTTGAGGGCTTATTTTTTATTGAAAAAGGAAAATATTCTGCCATTTGGACAAGATAATTCCACATGCTAGGTCAAACCGCTGCAGTTTGATCAAGCATGGGACGGTTGAAACACACACACCCAGACATTGGTGACTGTCAACACTGTCAGCCTCTGAGCGACAATGCTGATGGTCTGTAGGCGCAGAGCGGCAATCATCCTAAGCTCAGAGGAGCTATTGTGTTGACAGAACTTTCATTTCCAGATCGTCTTATATAAGTCCACTGTCACAGATCTCGCTTGAGTTTGTGCATATTTCTGTGTGTCTCGTGTGCAGCCATGGGTGCAGCCAGCTGGAAGGTGTGATGTTTTTAAGAACTAACCAGCCATGCCTTGCAGCTACAGGAGGAAGGTCCAACCTAAGGCGTCAATCTGACAGTGTTTTATGCCAGAACAGACAAACTTGTCCTAATAAGACCATGTTGCCCCAAAAGTGACATTTGCCATTCTGCACAAGGGAGAGATGTTGTATCAACCCTGTGGTATTAAGGTTGGTTTTATCCAGCTTGGGTATTTTTGATATTTTTGCATTTGTACAGAGCTGATTTAGAAGAAAATTTGTTTTGCACAATTGCCTAGTTCTCAGTAAACAAGTGGTAATTTTCTTGAATACCATCACGTCTGTTCCTGTGCCCCATGAATAGAGTTTGTGCAATTCAAAGTGCATTAAAATGACTCTGCAGAACACAGAAGAATGTGATTATTTACTTTTTCCCCTAAGTGTTGCTTGAAGAAAAAGTCATTATGTTCAATGTTTTAAAACATTTGTAAATTTTAGCACTGGATGGGGAAAATAATTTCTCCAGACGATTTCCTACTGGGTCATTTTTCTACATTTATTTATGTTTTCCTTTTGGGTGTTGTAGTACCTATAAAACCTCACCAGGATTGAGAATTTTTAGAAAACCTGCCAATCCCTGCCCTCCCGGACTGCATTAGTGCATGTGTTAGCTCAGCCTTATTAAAAGAGTCTGGACTCAGCTGTTTGCTCAGCTGGAGGACTCAGGCCTCCCTTTGGGATCAGTCAGCTGCTGTCCCGCTGGATGTGCCACCAAGTCTCCAAACATTAACTACTGTTGTGGTCCCTGCTTGGTCCACATAGTGTTGAGGTTTATGTGAATATAAACTGCCTACGTAATGCAGGGGGCTCACATCTGTTTTAGGTAAGGGATGGAGACGCGTAATATGCCACACAACTCATGGTATAGTGTAGTGTACACTGCTATGTGCGTATTTATATACTAGTGTTCTCACTTTCATGGTTTTCTGTTGGGCAGGGTGTTAAAACTCAATGCTTTATTGACTTGACCAAATGTGTCTGTAGTTTTACATTTTCGCAACGACCCACAGACAATGCCATGTATCATATTTTTGTGTTGTTTACCTATTATCATT
>JAVQJZ010211663.1:0-18515 GCA_036025355.1 Leiopotherapon unicolor | reverse complement strand
CAATTCATTTTATTTTCTTAACAAAGCATCATACATGTGAACATACGATTTTGTAACAAGAAGAGCAAACAAAGTAAACAATTTGTAACAAAGTCATTATTTTGCATAGCTACTGTTGCTAAATTATAATATGGTACCCCACAAGCCAGTATTGGTCTGTTCACAGTCACTATATGTAGCGCATCGTGTTGCACAGACACATCCTTCATAATTTACTGAGGCAGATGCAGCTTTCACCAGCAGGAAGAAAAATAAAAACAACACAAGCTTGTGTAACACGTTTTGAGAAATTAGAAATTTAACCTATAGTAACAAAGTGATCATATTGTTCACTATAACGGCCTCTTTGATCACCCTAAACCACATCGTTCCTGAGTTCAAACCGAACACAGTGCAAAGTTGGTGAAAGACCGGTTCTCACTTTATATGCAAATGAGCATGAGGGGAAGGAGACGAGGATAAGAGGCTGCTGAAGAGCTTTGATAATCAGTCCAAGGCTTTGGAGTAGCAGCTCTCGCAGTGGACTTTCCCATCATGTAGGAACATGCTGTAGAGAAGGTCTCCCATTGGCTTACTGCACACGCCACACTGAAAAATTGGGAGAACATTATTCCAAAATGTAATTATGAGAAAATACAGTGAAGAGCAGTGTTGTTATCCTTGAAAACTCCCCCATAATAACCAATTACTTCATGATACACATATAAATTTAGCTTTGAAAACATAAACCTTATTAAGGACTCCAGTTTGCAATAGCTAATATAATTTATATTTAAAGACTTGAATAATGACTCAAGAAATGCATATTTTATTATTATTATTATTCCTACAGTATTAAAGGAATAGTCTGACATTTTGGAAAAGTCAGATGAGTCAGAGTCAGATGAGATGTTGGTGTCAAGTATGAAGCAATAAGCTGGTTAGACAGGAGAAAAGAGAAACACCTATTTCCTCTGTAAACAAGCTGTGTAAAGATTTTTTTTAAATGCCTTCCAGCATCTCTGAAGCTCACAAATCAACATGTTATGTCTTGTTGTCTCTGCACAACACAAAATCTGTATAGGAGCAGACGGATGGGTTACCTTGAAGCAGGCCGGGTGGCAGTTGATGTTCAGGTGCTCGATGGAGATCTTGGCGTCGTTGCCCACCGGCTTGCCGCAGTACGTGCAGGTGGACGACAGCGAGCCACTGGGAAGACACCGATTGAGTTAGTTTTGCCGCTGACTCAAGCAGCTCTGTCTTGTGAAATAACCTGTGACCCGTTCTGTCCTGTGCAAGGGAACTTAATAAGTGTAAATAATCCTTTGATGTTCCTGCTCAGCCTCCTAATGAGCAGGCTTGGTGGAATTTCTGCCCTGCATATCAAGTTTCGTCAGAAGTAGAATTAACGAGGCAGGGGGAGGAAGGGCCCAGGCTTATAGCTGGTTTAAATCAGGTTTAGGGAATTGTGTTGTTACCTGGAGTAAGTGTGGGGAGGGGGTTTAAGGCTGACTGACAGAGCCACTTTAGGAACAAGAACAACTACAAAAGGCGAAATTTCTAAAGAGAGAAAGCATTTTGAAGATAACTGCTGTGTGTTAGCGGCTGAAATGCTGTAGCTGAAGCATTTGAAGCAGCTGAAAGAAGTTTAAAAAGCTGCCACGATGCAAAAAAGTGAAAGCAGTTAAAATGGAAGTGCAGGAAGTAAACACTGAATGAAGCTGAAGTGTCGATTTATGATTGAGCTCTTGGTGGACATGAGCCGGAGTCAAAGCGCTGACAGGAGTTGATACGTTGATACGTCGTGATACAGTGAGCTGGAGGCGTCTGGCAGTTCAAGTACACAAACTGGGAGATGCGATTAGAAGTGTCGCCTGAACTCAGAGCACTGAAAGCATTTAAGCTCAGTTGTCTGTGAGCAGTGGAAGTTATGGAATTTAGAAGAGCTAAATAATTTTTTTTTGTTGCTCTGAGACCTGAAAGAGTTTGAAAGGTGACCTGACGTGGACGACTGGTGAAAGCAGTTGAACTGTTGTTTAAAGAGCAAGGGATGAAATCACTTTCTCAGGCTCATCGCTAGTTTAGTACAGGTGTGGGGAGCTGTGTTATTACCTGGTGTAAGAGGAGGGGCTGCTGTAAGAGTACCTGGTGGAGCTCGATGTCAAATAATCTGACCTGCTGTGGAAAGAAGAGAGCAGTCAGTCTGCCATCATGTTTTTAATCAGCGTTTTTATGTCATTGTGTGAATGATGCATTGGTCCCACCTGTCCATTGTGTCTCGGGCATTATGGAGGGACAGCTCTGTGGCGTTGACATACTCCTTCACGTACACAAACCCCCTTGAGCAGGAGTGGAAGAAGGATGGAGCGAGTTAATTTGCACAGTTAAAATAAATATTAGCCGTCATTTTCATTTCAATGCCTAGTTTGTCAAATCGCTCACTTTTTGGTCTCAGGTTCTGGCATCTGGACGCGCTGGTCCTCCTCCGTCACGGTCCTGGTGTAGGTTTCATAACTGGAGACAGAGTGCGGCAGCGTTAGTCTCATCTTTCACTCACCGGCGACAGCAGCGCGGTGGGTTATACAGAAGGACTCTGCATCTGTCACATGTAACTCAGGAGATAATCATTTTCTGCCATCGCTTGTTAATGGCATGCTGTTTAACAGGCTGTGATTTGACAAAAGGACATCTCTAATACACATCATTAATCTGACATCTGGAGACTGATAATTAGAGGGAAGGAAATGAGGGCAAATTGAAAGACAATGGGAGAGCAGATCTTGT
Source organism: Leiopotherapon unicolor (assembly GCA_036025355.1). Lineage (NCBI taxonomy): Eukaryota > Metazoa > Chordata > Actinopteri > Centrarchiformes > Terapontidae > Leiopotherapon > Leiopotherapon unicolor. Next base: position 15,752 of record JAVQJZ010211663.1, on the reverse strand, counting down.
CATTTAACTTCAGTAATAGAGTTGAGTCAGGAGGCTGACTAAGCAGGCATCCTGCAGGAGTTGCAGGTAACTTTAGATCCAGGCTGCAGTGATAAGCGGATACATCTGCGTTCCCAGAGGGTTTGGCCTAAATCTCTCACCCTGCTAACTAAGACGGCTGTGTGCCCAACACAACACCAAGACAAAAGCAGATCTGGTAGGTGAAGGTGTAAAACAAGCCCAGACAGCCTAAATATTAATTGGTATGTGTTTGATTTAAAAAGCATTTCATTAGATTGAATATTTATTCCTCTCGTTTAAAATAAGAGGTACATTTAGTTTCCATGCAGCATCACATCTTTCGAGGAAAAGATCTTTCAGAGGAAATGTCTTCACAAAAATAAGAAAATCAGCAGTCCAAATAGTAGAAAATAGCACTCTAAAGAAAGAGTTCTTGCATTATGCTGTGTCTGACGTTAACAAGATCATAAACTTACCGATCCATGGCGGGCTCTGGCTGACTGTGTATCTCCCTGGAAAGTAAAGAAAGCTGTATTAGACTTTTACTGTAGGCTGCAGCAGTCAATAACCTGGACAGCATCCAGTGAGCAAGAATCCTACAGTTTTTATGAGAGTATCAAGCTGATCTTTCTCACTCGCAGCTCCTCACTGGTTGGGGTTTATTGACCAGGTGTGGCCTGTTTTCTATTGTACCGCCGCGCCGCCTCATTCTGAGTCCTCCCCTGTGCGCTGTAAGTGTAAACATCACCTACATGCTTCTCACGCTCTCCGCTCCCTCTAATCTACACTGGCTTTGATTGTAAGATGCGAGTTTAAAGAATTTTTTTTAAAAAGTCTTTCCCAACCTGATAGTGGTGATGGTTGTGACTGTCTGTGTATCCTCGGGGCTACAAAACAGAGGACAAGCCTGCATTATAATAAGTCTGCCAGTACAGGTGAAGAAGTGACAGCGTTCTTGACAGCAAATGCAGAAAAAGTTGATTATATGCAGCCGCGAGGAAGTTTCAACTTGTCTTTAGCTTGCTTTCAATTAAATGGTTGACAGGCGCTGAATTTTAAGGTGCTATAATCACATTCTGCTGAAATTGTGAAAAAATAAACCGGTTTAATATGCATTTAATGAGCACAGCCACGGTAGGGATACCTCTCCTCCTCCTCCTCCTCCTCCTTTTCCTCCTCTGTAGTGGTAGTGACAGTGTAGACAGTGGGTGATGTCCACCTGTCCCATGGGGAGTCATTCTCACTGGACCTTGAGCACAAACAAAGATGTGACATTATAGCACAAGATGTCAAATTCACCATGTATTATACAAACATATATATCTATATATATTCCACATAAGAATGAATAAAAACAGTCTGTAGAGGTTATGTTTATAGCGGGTCTGAGGAAGAAGTAGTAACAAATATCTGACCTATTTTCATTGGCACCAGCGCACAATGTTTTCTGGCTCAGTGACTAGATGCTGCAAGAGCCTGGTTACTTGACCGCGGTGAAAGGGAAGGAGGTTACGGGAATAAAAGGAGCAGATATGCACACAGGCGCTTTTAATAAAGGAGACGACTTACTTTCTCTCAAACATGATCACCGTGTTTTGATCTTCGGCTTGGCCTCCTTCTTGGCTGAAAGGGCACATACATTGAAAGGCTTTTAGCTCGTAATGGACATGGGCGGGTGCGTGTAGATGAATGAAACACACTGGGCCATGTTGTGCGGAAGCGTATGAGTAAATTGGAGTGTGTCATCACCTCTTTTTGCTGTAAGTCTGCTGAGGTGTGCTGGTATCCCATGTGCGTGCCCATGACCGATGAGTGCTGAGACTGGGGAGCCAAAGTGTAGAGAGAGAGAGGATGTAGAGTTATGACAGATGGAGCACATCAGACAACAGTAAAATTTCCTGTCATCTCTCTACTTTTTCTAATAAAGGCATAAAATGCCCAAAATATGCCTAAACAAAACTACAGGTGCAAAAAAAACAACATGTCATTGTTGCACTGGATAAAAAGAACATTTTATATCATTGAACTTTTAGTTACAATAGTTAATTGTCAGATATGAGTCTCCACCAGTTTTGCTGATTAGTAATTCCATCCATTTATCAAACAAAATACACTTATTTTTCAGCTTTTCTCTTTTTCAAAGAAGTCACTGCAATTTCTTGAAAAAAGTCTATTAAATTAAATCAGTTAATTGAAAAAAATAATACATTGATTGGTTATGAAAATAATAATTGGCTTGATCGCGGGTATTGGTCGCAACTCACTTGGTGTCTGGACTTGGATCTTTCCCCATGGTGACATTGGTAGATGATGTACTGAAGTAAATAAAAACAAAATTAGATCAGATATTGAGTCAATAAGCTGTACTCACAGCTCTCAGTGTATCTGTTATGTTAGCTGATTATGACTAATGATTATTGCACTAACCAACAAAGAGAAGCAGTCATAGTAATTATGATATTATGTAGTAACATAATGGTATCGGTGCTACAAACAGAGCTTACAATATAGAAAAAGAGGGGAGGGGGGGCCTGAATTATCATTCCCGTACCTGTTGATGGAAATATCTGAGAGGGGCTGGAGCAGGTCAGAGGAGCTGCAATAGAGAAAAGTGGCTCATAATCAGAAACTGCTGCATTATGCATGCCGAGATGCTATCTGGCTGGCTGGAAAACAGTCACAGCTCCAAACCAATATGATTACCTGTTAGGGGATGTGGTCCCTATCGGATATGGATCAAACGGATCAGCCGAGCTGAAAAACAATTTCACACTGATTTCACTCTCAATTGTCAGCATGGCCCATCTTGTGTCGGAGGAATTCTGATCACATTGACTCATAATGGAAAGATTTAATGCAGTTTGAATGGTAAACAGAAACACAGAGGAACCCGAGGCCAAACTCAATCAAAATCAGAATCTGGATGTCTTTGGCAAATGGAGAGACCACGCTGCTGCTGAATGGCAAAATCACTGTGTTTCAAAACAGATAACTAATATTAGCAAATCAGTTTTTCAGATATTTTACCAAGGATAATTTTTTTTCTAGTAAATTTTATCAACTGCACTGCATTTAATATGCCTGTTTAACTTACGTTTGAACCCTATTTTTTTAAGCAGTGAGATTTTATTGCGTCTGCGGAGTCAGAAATGACTTAAACACATTCCCATACATATTGCATCCACCACAGATGTCTTAAAGCACTAAGATTTGAATGAACTACCTTGACTCAGTGACTGTGGTTGTCACATGTGCGCTCCAGGGATCCGCATTGTCCTTTTCGCTGCATGGTTGGGCGAGGAAGAAAAGTGAGAGGAATGGCGCAGGGGTACGGATGAATGGCATGATGGGAAGAGAAAAGAGGGCAAGTAAAGGTTAGTGTGGTTCTTCTCATACACTATTTACAGTGCCAGTCCATTAGAAAAGCTTGAAACCCACTGAACTATTTAACAAGCATGGAATCCGTCTGAATATAGTACAGAACAGACTTTTTACTCCGCGTGTGTGCACTCTCATACCTTTTGTCAGTAATGATCACAGTTTTGGTGGTTACAGTGACTGTCTCTTTGGAGCTGGCGGGCAGAGAGACACAGCAGAGTTGCCGGCAGGGTTGGTATAAATCATTACAAGGCATATCTGAATAGAATGCATTTCTTAGCAGGAACAGCTCTGCATAGATAGATAATTGTTTAAGAGCAGCCTGTCATCTCCCTCTACCTTTGTGTTGCGTTGGCTGTCGCATCTGTCGGTTTCTCCTCCTCTCGCTGCATGCTGAGGCTGGCGGAGACAAAACAAAGCCACAATACTAATCAGTACAGAACATTCTCCTCTATTTCCAGTCGCGCCGCAGATAAGATGTGGCTCTCAGTTCCAAAGTATTACCCGGTCGATTCAGGAATCTGTGACTTTGTTTCTATCTGACACGGGGCAGGGGTTAAAATAGAGTTGATTTATGGATCAAACTTGAGGCGGACGGGATTTATTAAAAGTCTCACGCCTCAGGGAGACGGAGTGCTCGGCCCCCTCGTCTGTAGTGATAAGAATTAATGGTGCACCAGGAGGGAGGGGGCGGCCGTCACATGCCTGTCTCACCTGCGTGTCTTCGTGTCGATTACAATGACATCATTAGCCAGGAGATCCAGCCTGGTGCTGGTCTTTGCCGGGTTCAGCTCACTTAAGGAAATAAAACACAAATACAGAGAAGTTGGAGAATGTTTATCCTCATCTGGTGGAATAAGTTAGGATAAAGCCTCTGCTTCCTACTGACAAGGGAGCTATTGATTTTCTTCTGATGAAAGGATAAGTCTTTGCATAACTCAGGTATTTGGGGCTTGGATGGGAGAGAGCTCTTCCTCTACCTGTCTAGTCCGCCAAGCAGATCCTGACTGAAGCGTCCTGGGCTGGGGGGAACAGGCTCTGCTGACTCCTCTGGTCTGCGGAGGCGGGAAGGTCGGAGAGGAAGAGGAAGCGGAGAGGGTGATGAACAAAGGGGAATTTAGGATTCAGAGGAGATTTCAGAGCATGAACAGGCCAGCTGAGGTAGCAGAGGAGGGACATCTTTAAAAGCCCAACAGTGCCACCTTGTGGCTCATGCTCGGATGATTTCTAGTGCGAGGATTGCTTCATTTGCAGCAACGGTAAGAATGTATTTTTAACAAACCCATCATCGAGAGCCAGGAGATCGTCTGTCATTGGCACACAGTTGCTGACTTCTGGGGTTGGCTCTTGTTCAACACTGCAGACAGAAAGAGCAAAAAAATAAAAATACATCAGTGCACCTGCTTTGGCACATATGCACTCATCTCTATATTAGATTTTTAAGTACCACATTTAATCAAGTCTAATTTGGGACGCCCTCTTGTGTGAGGCGTTTTTAGGCACCTGAAATTGAGATGTGGGTTATCTTGTGATTACTCTGAAGTGAACATAGTGGCGGTGAGCCATTGTCTGACTGCTCGCCAACCCTGCTATGACATGAATGAGGAAGTCGTTGGTTTTATACCCGCTCTCTGTGGTGCGACCGTCCGCTGAGCCTCCCTCTTCCTCTGCCAGCTCTGGCTCATCATCCTTAAAGCTGGAGAGGAAATAAACTCTTATTATCAGATGGCATGTTGTTGAGGCTGGAGGCAGTAACATGAGAATCTTTTTCTCCCCCTCTCTTTTTCATATGGGTTCATGCTGCTTTTACCTGGTTGAACTTGTGTTGAAAGAGATGAGGGTGTCGGACAAGGCGGTGAGCGTGTCAACACTGGAGCTGTGAAAATAGATGGAGAATAAACACATGGCATTCCAGGGCAGCAATCAATCGCGAGAGTGAAAAGAATGAGAGCAAACACACCATAACCATTCATAAAGAAAACCACCTGAAAGTCATTGTACTGTAAAGATATTTGGGCAGATATTATGTTGATCTTTGAAACTCATTATCACATTATCCTGGTTCAGAATTACTCCATTACTCCATTGTATGCAAAATGTATATATAGTTAACATTTTTAAAGCAGAAAAATGGCCTATGTGAAGGTCATATTAGTATATATAAAATTACTCACTCGCTATCACTGATCACTGTATTTGGTCGACGTTGTAGCTGCTAGTAAAATGTTTTGTAGTTTGAGCTTTAATATTTTGATAAAGTTACTAACAAAACTACTACCTACTATAGTACTGTATTTTATAGGGAAACCTTTCCCCATTTCCACTGAAATGTTGTAAAGTATAGTATAAAGCAACTTGTAAGAGTAATGCTAAAGGAAAGTAAAAGTACCTAAAATCTTAAAAACAGCACTTTTGTAAATTCACTTTATTAATTTCCATCACTAACACTATGCTGTGGCTGCGCTGACTTTGATTGGTGGAAATCTGACCTTGGCTGTGGAGACGGTTCTGGTTCAGGTTCTGGTTCAGGTTCTGGTTCAGATTCTGGTTCAGATTCTGGTTCAGATTCTGGTTCTGGTTCTGGTTTTGGTTCAGTCTTCACTACGATCTTTTTTACAGCTGACACTGGGACAGGTGAGATGGGGAGAGGTGAAAGCAGGGCAGGGGATGCTGGAGTAGGGGACAGTGGGGTCTGTGACTCTGAGGTGAGATCAACCAGAGGGGTGTCAGCTGAGGAGACGTCTGAATCCTTGGCTTCCACCTCCGTGTTGACGGCTTTAACACACTCTGGGATGAGTTTGGGGAGAGGAGTGGCCACCTTGGTGCACCCTGGCTTCATGTCTTTTTCTGTGACAGACACTGGAGGCGGGTCCTCTTTCACAGGCTCCGGGACGGCCTCCTCCACCTTGGGCGCCGCCGGCTCGTCAGCAGCAACGGCAGCAGCTGTCTTGATGGCGGTGTCGACTCTATAAACCACGCAGGTAATGAATGGAATGGAAGGAACAGGACGCACTTGTTGCACTGCAAATAGAAACATGGCACGTGTCTTACATCTTTCGTGGTCTGGGCTCAGGCGCAGAGGCAACAGATGTGACTGGGGCGGTGGAGGAGGGGGGCGGAGAGCTGGCAGGTGCTGGAGTCGCAGCACTCTCATCATCATCCTTAATCTCCACCCTTCATATTTGTAGCACAGATTTAAAAAGAAAAAAAAAAAAGACAGACACTCGATTGCATACTTGGCCTCAAAGGTTTTTCTTTTGGCTTCAGGGTTCAGATATTAAAGGGAGAATTTACCTTTTGGCCATGAATGACAGACTGGATGTGTCAGGTGCTTCTTCTTTAGACCTGAGTTTTTTTTTAATACAGGGATTTTATTAATTCCTCCATAAATGCTCACCATTAAATAATCATGAGTGTGTGACAAGCGTGTAGAGAGTGACAGAAGGCACGCATACTCATATTTCTTAGCAGCAGAAAGCACATAAGACCGTTGCCTGACTGTAGACTTCTTCAGAACACTGCTGGCCGCCTCAGTCCTGTGAAAATGATTCATTGCAGCGTTAACGTGACTTCCTTCCCGGGCACGCAAGGTCAAATTGGATGGTGTTATTTGCACGAGCAGCGTCTTACCGCTTCTCCTGCTCCTCCTGGCTCAGCTCGCCTTCCTGCTTCTCCAGAGCAGGCCTCACGGTGTACGGGGCTCTGAGGAACAGAGGCGTAAATATACAGCACATGAAAATACACTCTGACTCAGCTGCCGGCATTCACCTGGGAATGTGAGTTTGAATTTGCACTTACATCTTCTTGTAGCTCTCTGAAGGTTTTTTGGTGAACTGCGTTGTTCTGCTGTTATAAAAAAAAAAAAAAAAGAATAAACCCAGTCATATTGATTAGGTTGATGAGGTTAATCAAAGTGCATCTCTAATCACATTATTAACTCACTCAAGTAAAAGAAACCCGTACCTGTAACCATTAGATGTTGTTGTTGTTGGCGCTGTGGTTGCAGGCTTGTCTAGTTTAGTGAAAACGCCTCTGAAAGAAAAACAAAAAGCATGAGTAAAAACTTTTTATTCCTTTCAACGTGACCTGTAGGTCATGTCCACAGTAGTGCCATTTTACAGTGTTCAGATGTGCGAATGCTGGTCTTACCGGATCAGGTATCCTGAAGTTGCTCTAAATTCAAAACAAGGAACCCATTATCAGCACAATCATGTTTTGTGTGAGCTTCGTAATATAACTCAGGTGACATTGGAAGCATGTGTTTACCTGTCAGCGTCAGGCTCGGTGGGTGGCGGCGGAGTGGACTCCGTTGGTGACGACACAGGGCTGGTCTCAATGGGGGCTCCGTTTAAACGGCTGGCCCTCACTTCTGCTACCCTGCACGGACGCACAGGAGCTTGATTACATCTTTTCAACCAAGTCAGTATCCAGTAATCAATAATGTGGACAGTAACCTGATTCAACAAGGCCTACCATGGTTTCTCCTCCTCGGTTTCCTCCTCAGGTTCGCTGCGGCGCTGCAACCAGCTGCAGTCTCCCTTCAGCTTGGTCCGCACTTTGGTGGTGCGGAACACAGCTGCTTTGTCCCCCTCTGAGACACAAGCACGTGCATGTCACATACCCACGCACCATCTGAGATATTATACACACTAGGCTGCCTCATTACAGCATCTTAATCACAGCCCGCGCAATGGCATGCATGATTTTGCAGTCCCCTTTGGGCTCACACGCAAAGACACACTACATAATCAAGCGCTTGTATTTTTGCATTAAATCAGGGCAATGACAGAAGATCTGAATTCATGGAGGCATTGGCCCGTCGTAGAGACACGCCCTCCGCCTCTGCTGGAGGAAACGCGTCATCTCACATTCAGGTCAGATCAGTCATTCCACTCACCTGCTGACATGCTTGTTCTGGAAGTTTGCTTCCTCTTTTACTATTAGGTTATCTTCACAGGCCACCTTAAAAAAAAAAGCACATCGAGACAGGGGTCGAGTTAAAGGGCAGTTTGCAAATTTAACATCACACAGAGTGGTTTCAGAGTGGTCCTTCCTCTGCCACGTCCCCTCCCAAGGAGGAACGTGCTTTATGAGGCATTCCTCAGGCTCATCCCTCAGACATGTGGATGATCCTGTCCTACCACTTTCCTGCCACTTTGCAAAAAATACTGTTGTTGCCTAAATATGAATGGAAACACACACACCGTACAAAATAAACTCACACAGAATGATTTATGTGACTGAGGAAATATTTCTTATTTTCAAACATATCCAAATCAGGTGACGCTCCTCTGTTATTTACAGTCAAAGATTTACTACTCAGAGGTAAAAAACCCTCCTCCCAGGTGGACCTGAAGAAGAAAAGGAAAATCCTGATGAAACACTGACGAGTTTTCGCTTATCAGAAAGTAGACGCCGACTAAAGCTTATGCAAAATTGTGGAGTGCTGCCAAATTCAGAATGCAAATCTAACTAAAACTCCCGGGGCCGTGAATCCACTTCTTCCACAGCCCGTCGCCGCGATATCTCTCGAGGATATTGTCCTCAATATTGGCGACAGAACAAATACACTGAGGGCTCAGAGAGCATATTTATTCTGGGTTTAACACATCGGTCTACACGAGATAAATGATTGATGAAGAGCAAGGAGCAGGACAGACAACTCTGACAAGCAATCATGACGAGGGAAACACCCAGAAAAAAAAAATTAAATATGAGAGAAACGCCAACAATCACCACTTTCATCAGTTTGTGTCGCACGACTGATTACTTTTACATGTCCTGTTCGTACAGCTGCTGATTACCGGAGCTCTAAATACAGGATGTAGCCATGGCAATTTGCTAAATCACTTTGTAAACAACACACCTGCCAGCCGGAGCACCTACCTGCTGTCACTTTATATCCCGCAGTGCAGCGTCCACCCGGTTCAGGCGAGTGTCTGTGACAGTGTGTCCCTCTGGAGTGTGTCTGGTGTGAGCAGAGGCAGAGCCTTTCTCTGTCTGACAGGTGTCTCGCTCCCTGCGCCAGAGAACAGGTACGGGCGTGAGCACTAACAAGCCCAGCCAGTCAAGGGAGGTGGGTGCAGGGTGGAGCTGTATATGTTTGTCTATCCTAGTGTGTGCGTGTGTGCATAATCGGGGTTGCTAAGAACTCAATTTTTTGTTTACTACATCTGTGCTTTGTTCGTGGGAGCCGAGCAAGCGCATACCTGTCGCACAGGTGGCTGACAGTCACTGCTGAGAAGGAGCGAGGCGAAGAGGAAGGTGGAGGGTGAAGTGGGGGTGGAGGAGGCCAGCGACGACAGGGTCGCACAGCTTGGCACACGCAGATGACGCACGCTGGCGGCCACTTCTCCTGTGGGGACGCCGCTTTCATGCTCAGTGGGTAGGAAAGGCCAGGGAGCGCACACACATCATTAAAACAAGAAGCCAGGACAAAACACAAACAGAAACACTCGTTCGAGGGTCAACAGAAAAAAAAAAACATTTTTGACATTTCAAATACAATTCAATATATTCCTATCTTAGAGGAATATGTTAATGATACATTTTAATTAAGACGATTTGACTACTTTTGTGTTGTAAAAAAGAGAAGGGAAACCACTGGGATTAATGTACATGCTGCCTTGAAGACCAAATTTGTGACGTTATTTTGTTTTGAGTCTTGTGAAAACAATTATGACTTAGTCTGACCTTTAGTAGGAGGGCAAATAAAAGTCTACTATAAACAAAGTGTCTGCTCAATCCCAAGGACTGTGTCTATGTTTGTACAAGTGGAAGACAAGAAAAATGATGAGTCTATGCTCCTGCTATTGTCCCAACAGTTTCCCCAACAAACTCGCACGTTCTGAGCGACCGACCACAGTGTGCACTTCTCTGAAATCAGAACGCGAAGGTCATCAGACCACTGTTCCTGTACAAAAAACAATCTCACACATGCTGTGCTCACATTTACAAAGGTTTTTCAAATCAGAAAAAGGGTGTGAATAGATTTCGCAACATGTCACAGAGAGAGAGAGAGAGAGAGGGTGAAAGAGGAAATTAGCAAGTGCGAGAGCCAAAGTTTCACTCTGGTGAGCACACTGGCAAGTGTAAAGGCTTGAGTCTATTATCTACCTGGATCCCTCTCCCTCTTTCCCCTGAGCAAGAAACCAGTCTGACGGCCTTGCCCCGTGGTGCTGACTAGCAGTGAATCATTAGGGTGCTGCTGGCGCAGAATTAAAACGAGAATGCAAAGTATCCGAACTTAACCCCCACCTTGTCGTCACCACACCAAGACACGGAATGACAAAAATGCTCCACAGAAAAGGCAAACCTCTGGTACAGCTAATTAATGGATTCAATGTGAATACTGAGGAAAAAGATCCACTGAAACTCAAGAAGTTCAACAGCTTTAGAACTTTTTAGAACTTCATCATCAACGTGACAAAATGACAGGAGGAATTTGGAATTAGAGGGATTGCAGCTTATGATGTATTTTTTTATGCCCTTCCCATTATTGTACTCGATGACGGTCCCTGAATAGTATTCTGGCAGTCTGCCTTGTAGAAACACAGGCCATCCTGACGACATTCAGAATCTAATACCTGAAATATTCCCGTATGAGAGCAGAGCCACAGTGTGTGTAAGGAAATATGTGACAAATGTGTGTGAATCATGAATGGAATTATATGACAAACGTATTTGGACACCAAACATTAGTCGCATATGTGATCATCTCAAAATGATGCTCACAATACTGCTCTGATTAAAATGGCCACTGATCACTATATTCATCCCGCCTGTCGATACTAGCCATGAACAGGCAGTCGGGTATCATTTAGTTTCTACCACATGGATCCTAAATGCTTACTTTATTAAGCAAAGTTACTATAGACCTACTATAATTATCATTATTACCTTATTCTTTGATATTATTCTATTTTACACATTTATTGCATAATTGAAAGGGATAACAATCACATATTTTACTATTATGATAGCCTGTATGATTATATGTGACAAGTAAACTTATATTTGAATGAAGGGATTCATTCTTAATTTTCAGCCACGAGATCATTAAAGAAGTCGGCTACTAGTTCTAAGTGGAAAGACTGTTCTTATCATCTTCATCCTATTTCTTTACGTAGACCAGAGTTACTGTTTTCAATAAGGATTCTTCATCATTTTAAACTACATGGCTAATCCCAAACAAAATAAAAGCACCAATGACCAAAGTACGCAACTCTGTCCACATACTTTTGGCTATATGACGTCAAGGCAGTCACTATTTGAAACAATCATTTTCATACAAGTGGTTACAGGAGAATCACTGTTTAGTGGAATGTATTAAGGCATTTTGACATCAACAATACAATCTCAACGTGTGTGTACAGCGCACGGGTGAAACACATCAAAACAGAACAAGATTATTTTATGTCTTTGCAGTTGTCACAGTGGAAGATCAGTATATTCAAGTTGACATAAACTGTTTTTTACCATTCACTAAGTGCTTTAAAAGGCATAAATATCAGACTGCAGTGTGTGTGGACTGAAACCAAGGCCATCTGCTGCCATCTACTGGTGAAAAATGGTAACTACATTTTGGAAAAGGCACACATGCTGCACATTGTTCCCACATGAGAAAGTGTCCATTCAGAGTGACCTGTTCATCTTAACTCGCATGTCTCAGCAGTCTTCACCTCTGCTCCACCATCAAGCCCCTTTTCTGAGGTGAGGGTAGCTCTGCACTGTGCGCGTTATCCCGTCCTTCAGACCGACTACCGGTTTGTAGCCCAGGTCCTGCTTGGCACGGTCACAGCAGTAGTAGTGGTGGGTTCCAGCCAGAGCCACTCTCATTGGTGTGAATGTGGGCTTAAAGGACACCAGAGGCCGCAGGATCAGGGCCAGCAGCCACAGCAGCAGGGCCAGTCCGTACATAAGAAAGTAGGGGAGGTGGTATCGAGGAGCAGCATATCCCAAACCCACCAACACCTCAGACATGAAGTCCCAGAATCTCACTGGCTCATCATTGGTGATGTGGTACGCCTGAAAGCGAAGCAGAGGATATGCAATTCAAGACGCATGAATTGGAAATTCAGTTTCCACAAATTAAAACCCTGATCCTGTAGAAGAAGGGGTGCAACCAGTGACCTGATTTCATAGACAGAATCCTTTAAAACGGAAATGTCACGAAGCAGCCTCTGCTTTTGATTTTAGTCCCACTCACTTTTCCACATGCGGGGGAGTCCGGCCGCAGGTGCTCAGCAGCCAGGATGTGGCCGTGAACTACATTCTCCACAAAGGTGAAATCCACCAGATTGGTCCCATCGCTGAAGGAAACCAGTACAGAGTTAAATATCGCAATATACGGATAATCATTAAGAAACCAAGAATTAAAGAACTTAATCATTAACAACAATGGTACAAGCAGTCTATAAGCTGAGCCACTACATCACTACAAAGAGAAGGAGAGTGAGTAAGTAAGAGTCTAAGGTTTTAGACAATAAAGTTTAAGAATGAACAATGATGATGATTTTATGCTCATTGCATATTAGAGGGTTTACCCATTTTACAGTGACTGTTACTTAAACAAAAGACATTTTTCTGTTTCTACTTGTAGATTAAACTAGTTTGACTGGGATCAGTACAACAGATCAGTCACAAACCCTGATGACTTACCCAATGATGAACTTCATCTTGCCTCTGCGAGCTGTGTCCACCAGGATGGGAACCAGCTGTGGGTCCCGAGGGCCAAAGATGCCATGAGGCCGGATGGCAACTGTGAGGAAACCCTTCTCCTTGTCACAAGCCTCGAGGACCAACTAAAACACAAAGGCAGAGTAACATCATCTCTGATCGCTGATTAATAGCAGCAGAGTAAACATGTAAACTCCACCAAGAAATAATAACAGCCTTGTTTTAAGGCAACAGTGGCAACTACTGGGCTCTACTGCTGAAACCAATAATCTCTCCCACCTTTTCCTGCTCAATCTTGGTCTCTGTGTAATAGTCAATCGGCTTCTTGGCGTATGGCAGATCCTCTCTCCCATTCTTAATATCAGTCCCCTCAAAGACCACACTGGCACTGCTCGTCAGAACCATTTTCTGGCAAATCAGAACAGTCATATCATTATAATGGCATCATGCATGATCCAACAGTAAGCTGCAGGCATGAACAAACAAAAAAAAAAAGCTCTCCCCTGACTGTCTCACCTGCACTCCTGCCTCGATGCAGGCCTGAATGACGGTGCGTGTGCCCTGAATGTTGACCCTCTCAAACAGCCTGCGGTCATCGCTGGCAGGGGCTGGAGAGGCACAGTGGAAGACCAGGGACACATCCTTCAGCGCTGGCAGCAGAGCCTGGGGCCGAACGTGACGCACATCTCACGGTTATTGACATCAGAAGAGTCACTCATCCAGGCCAGAGATAATTTTTATAGCCTTTTTCAGATGAGTCTCAGGGGTTTATTAAAAAAAAACACACACATTAACTGGAAGTGTTTCAGGTGTCTAAAACCTTTAAAATGTCACAATATTTCACACCGTTTCTTTCAAAGCTGAGTTTACAGTGTTGTTTTTCTGCAGCTGAGCTGTACATCTCTCCTGGACCATGAGGTGAGACCGACCCTTCACAACCTGGACACAAACTTAATAAAACCTTCCCCTCTGGCATGACACTGGGGGTCCATCAGGAGGAGAAGTTTTCAGAGCGGGACGGCAGGCCTCCGCAGAGGTGCTCCATAGTGTTTCAGGGTAGTCAGTATTTTGTACAATCCATCAGCTCCTTCTTTTAAATACTCTACGGTTTCATTTTAAACATTTATTTGACACTTTGTTTATTTTTCATTGTGCATGTTCCTATTTATTTTCAGTGCCTGTTTCTGCTGTTTGCTTTCTCTGACTGTTCATTGCATGCACCAAAACATCACGCCAGATTCCTTACATGCGAGAAAACACACTTTAATGTAATTAATCTACACAAAATCAAATTTTGTTGCATTTGCAGGCCTGACAATTTAACATTCGAAGTGATTGCACAACAAATAACTTACTGGACTCTGCACAATAATGTTACACTTCTGTTGTGTGAAAATTCTATATTTCTATTATGTATATTCTCAGGCTCACTCCCTCTGTACTATGTACAGGTATACCTACAGTTGCAATTATTTATCTTGGATTATTTCATTTTTTAATTATATAGTTATTATTATTTCTTATTTTATTCTGTGACTTGCATTTCTGACTGTTTTCCACTGTGTGTTTTTTGCCCGCTGCGGGACAAATAAAGGAATCGTGAATCTTGAACCTTATTTCCTTCAGACTTTAATCATTTCGGTGTTGTGTGCAGTCAGGCCAGTCTCAGGGCAGGTTTGGTGCTTCAGCTCTGCCTGGCAGCCTCACCTGTCTGTCGCAGAGGTCTCCCTGGTGGAAGGAGACTCCGGGCAGCTCGTAGTTCTGTCGGATGTCAAACACGGTCACGGAGTAGCCTCGATCCAGCAGCTTCTCCACCAGGTGTCTGCCCAGAAAACCAGAACCCCCGATAACTGCGCACCGCTTACTGCTCTGCAAGACGAACATCGTGGGTGTTAGTGCAGTTCAAGCTAATAAAGAGCAAGTTAGCTGCATGAAAAGTGTTTTTGAACTCACCGGTCGAACACGCGTGGCCATAATGAAAGAAAAGTGACCAACAGGTGAGCGAGACTGTCAGATAATATCTGTCCTTCAGGTAGAAAAAGTGTGTAAAGTAACCTGTTTCTAATGACTTCGCACTTTATCGTGAGACGCTCGCAACGCTGCACTATTTACCTGTAGCCGGCGCGTGCCACTACACGGTTTACGGACCACGAGCGGTCCGAATCAGCTGAGTGAGAGGAGCTCTGTGATTGGTCGAGCCACAGCTCAGCACAAAGGTGACGTTTAGGATGAACCAATGAGAGTGAGGATACGTCAAAGAACGCCACAATTTTAACCAATACGCGACCGGGGAGTGATTCCATCCGCCTTCCAGCGTGAAGACCACGCCCCCTAATCTGTTAGACCAATGATCCAGAGAGCAGATGCGACTGCTGAAAGTTAATGTTAATATGAATTAAAATACCAAATTAATATTAATATCGATATTGATAATTAACATAAATATTGATATTGATTTTCCGACAATGGTCTGTTCAGTATAAGATTGTGTTAAATTAAAACATCAAAGTTTTTATGTTTAAAAATAGGCTAAAGACAAAGATCAATATAATTTGTGTTTTTAATTTGTGTGTGAAATGCTTTGTAACTGTTTTAAAAAGTGGGAAATAAATAAAGCTTTACTTAATGACTGAATACCAGCTGATTTCTGACCAATACAGTAGTGCAAAGTGAACTAATATTAATATAAATAGAAA
>JAVQJZ010211662.1:0-15868 GCA_036025355.1 Leiopotherapon unicolor | reverse complement strand
TAAAGAGGTTTTGGTCACAGCTGTATCCAGAGACTCATGCTGAGTGACTCATTTACAGTGTTAACCAGCCTCTCTTTGCGTATGACACTACAGAGGTTAACACGTTTAGACAGGCAGCTCTGCAGGAAATGAAATTTAACGTAAATATACTAAATTAGGTGTTAATGTTTTTGCTCACTGGAGATATTAAAAGAATAGTTTTGGGTGGTGCAGGTGCAGAGTCAACACTCACACTGTGTAAATTTCTGTATTTGTGAGCTTGTGTTGAAATTCAGGATGGTTTGTTCAGAAAAAAAAAAAAAACTTGGTACAGCTCTCTCTCTCTTCTTGTCTTCCCACTTGGCCTAAACTCTGGAAAAAGAACAACCTCTCCCAACAAAACGTCTGAAAGTATCCAAACATTATTACCACGGCTTGAATCGCTCAGATTCTTCTAATGCCAAATGGAGAACACCGATTATGTCGTCATGTTTTCAAATCCCCTTTCAGTTTTCAAATTGAAGGATTTAGCATTACGGGCTGATTGAATGGAGCGTTTTTCTCCCCACCGTGGTGAGTAATAAGGTTATAATGGTTCCATCTGCATAATGGGAGTCGATGCAGTGATATTTTATTTAAGCTGGTTTGTTTTGAACGTGCTGCAGAGGACCGGGGAGCCTCAGGGAAATCTAGCAGGATGGCTGATGAAAGACAAAAAGCATCTGACCCAGAATAATTCAGTAATATGTGTGTGTGTGTGTGTGTGTTTTCAGATGGGGACGGCCTGGATTGTACCACTGCTATCTTTATGTTCACTTTTACTGTTTTATTTACTCTGTTAATCACAACTGCTGAGCTGCCCAGTCAGCGTAAATCCTAAATGAAGCCAGTGAGGAGTCGAAACTTTGCTCACGAGAAGTTTCCCGTCCGCAGCAGCCAGAAAGAGGCGTTTCACGTGATGCTATTTAAAGGGCGTTTAATTAAAATCACGCGGCCGTCTCTCTCTGTCGCCAGGACACGTGTGGCCAGATGTTACAGGCCGAGCACGCAGTGAGTTTACAATACAGAGACAAAAGGGTGTAATAAAGATGCATACAGAAATAAAACACGGTTAGCAAATGTAGGCAACGAAAGCATGAAATATTAAAAAAGACAAACCCTAAGCCAAACAGTGCCGAAAGATTTGATGGTTTAGAAATATTGTTTGATGGCAAAAAGTTTGGACTCTGAATACCATTAAATAACCTCGGACTGATTTTGATTGACATTTTCCTTCTCATATTGTCTCATTTGTTTTTAGAGCCCACATGAGCAAAAGCTATCTGGTATTTCACAATAAAATAAAGGATAAGTGAAAAGTAAATGAAAGAAACATCATTTATATAGCAGCAGTGTGTTTGCCTACAGTTTTAATCACCATCCCTTCAGATTTATGGTTGAATTAACTACAGTAAATCCAAACCGGAGCATTTACTAAGTCTTATGCAGAGGGTGAAATCATCCCGTGATGAGCGCCGATGAAGTCACACAGATATTTTTTTAGTGACTCTGCCTCATTTTCTTGCTGGAAAAAAAAGCTATAAACTTTTATCCTCCTTTTATCATCTTCCTTTATTAAATTTCCCATAAAGTCCGTCTAATCAGATGAGATCAAACTCCCTGTTCCTCTCCTGCGCTTCTCTGTCTGCACTTGAAAATCAAATCCAGTTTTTAATCCTGCCCTCAACCTGACCAGCGGTTGTCCTTCCCCTCCCAAAGCCCTCAGCATAACGAGAAAGTTTGCTTAAATGAGGGTTTTGTTTCAGGGCCAGAATCAAAGTCGAGGTTTTCGAGTCCAAAGAAAGTTTCCAGAGGCCTTTTATCATCACATCCACCTCTTTCTTTTTCTTCCCGCTCTCTATCTGCAGTCATTGCATAAGAAAATATCTTTCTGCTTCAAGGAAGAACGGTTTAAAAATAGAGTTATTTAATGCAAATAAAAGATTTATGCTAAAATATTCGGTGAGCGCCTCTCCTGTCAGTCCACATGCAGCTGTTCGCCTTTTCGTCCTCTAACCCTGCAAAAACCTTCAGCTTTATCTCTCTCTATTTACATGTTTATCTACTTATTAGTCAAAGAGATATCTCTGAAAGCTGCTTTTTTTCCAGTTAAGAAAGTATTTTTATCATTTTATCAAAATCTCTGCTGAGACTGTGCAGCCGGTAGTCTTGTCTCGGCGAGTCCTTCGGTATCTCTAACGTCTCTGCAGCGTTTTAAACAGCAGATACAGTCGCTCCTTTTGAAGAATAGCTCTCCACAAATCTAATATCTTTGGCACGGCCGAGTTGTTTTGGCTGCAGCTTGAAGGTTACTGTGAGCTTTTGGCTCCTCGCATGTACGAATCATGCCACACTTCAGTTGAAATAATAAATACTTCTTCTCAGAGACCAGCTGCTTCATGTGGCTGAAGACAATACGACGAAAGAGGGAGAGAAAGTTTAACTATGAAGGGAGCTTCAGTGCTCAGTAAAACCAAAAGGAGTTGCAGACTCAGGAGATCATTTTCACTGTATTATTGGAAATATTGTGGATACTTTAAGGACCTGAGTTCAAACTTTCTTTTTAACTGAATAACGAAGCTGAAGTGAGACAATCTTTAAGTGTTTTCACTTGAGAAAAGGTTTTATTGTGAATGAATCATGTAGTTTTGCTTTAAGCAGCTGTTCTGTCTCCTCCTGCAGTCGGAGCTGACTTCAGTATTCGCACTTTCACCAAACCCACTGTCGGTCTTCAGCTGACCTTTGACCCCTTCTCCTCCTCGTCTCCTCCCTTCTCACCCTCCATTACTCTTCATCAAAGCCTTATTAGAAAGCCACAGCCCCATCTGCCCCGTCGTCGCCCACTCAGAGTTAAATTAAAGTGTCTCTCTCGCCCCAGCGGGTTCGCCTAATCAGGTAAATATTGAGAGGATTTGTTAGTTTTAGGTTGTAATTGTGGCTTTAGATGTTGCAGTGATCGAGATAATGACGGGATGGGGAGGGAAAAAGAAACTCTGCTGTGGGACACAATGGGGAGGCCTGTGGGACGTGTGGGAGGTTTTATACGGGGAAGGAGACACTTTTCAAAGGGATCTGTGCTTTTAATGTCGAGAGGAGTTTCTCAGGAGTCATTTCCAAATGTGATTTCTGCTCCGTGCAGCTGCCTCGGACTGTGAGAGTCACGGAGCAGCTTGTGAACATCCTCTGCCAAACTCAACCAAAAAACATTTCCTCTTGTGTCAGCTTCATAAACTGTGCTCCAAAAAATCTTAATTGATAAGGCCTGTGCCATTTAGTATTTCTCTTATTGTCAGCAGATCCCACAGAGCCAATGTGAACAACAATGTGACGCCACACACGCAAGTCAAACAGGCGTAAACAGTGCGTTTGTTTGTTCAGGGACTATTTTCAGCTGCACATTAACGCTCATTTGGCTCTTGGGATGAGATCATTAAATGTATAAAAAAACAAAGTCACTGGATGGAAATTATGACCAACGAGCTGAAGAAGAAGAAAAAAAAAAAAAATCAAGTGGCAGCCAAGCCCGAGAGTGAGAAGAGAGTCCTGCATCTTTTTACGGGATTGGCTGAAATAAACTAAACAATCGATCCAGAATCACCAGAAACTTTGATTTATGACCAAAATATCTGCTAAACTAACGGCATTCCCATCAGCCTCAGCAGGACTCTAATTAACTAAACTAAAATGATAAAACGTTAGCATTTGGCTGAGAGCGTCATAAAGTGTTGTTAATAGTTTTTGATGAAGCTCTTTGACTTACAGGAAAGATGCATTAAGCTTTGGATACACAGGCAGACTCGGTTCAGTCTCATTTCTGAACCCGAGCGTTCGCCTTGGACGGTCGTTTCCCTCCTAATGTCAAAGAAAGGGGAAAGAAGGAAAAAAAATCAGTTGCACGAACTGAAAGCAAAGACATGATTCAGCTGGAGGCGCTCGGCAAAGTGCAGGAGGGGAGGAGGGAGGAAAGATGGGGACGTAAAGAGCCAGTGAACAAGAAAAGGCATTTTCAAGAAGACAAACAGCGGGAGAGAAAAGGGAGGGAAGGAGGGAAGAAAAAGAAAACGGGAACTCAGCGCTTAAGCTCGTCCGCGTCCCCGTGGACGGCCGAGCGAGCGTGTGAAGGAATGACATGTCAGCGCCGCGTCTGCTCAGCCGTTTGGGTTGCCATGGCGACCAGCACATCCTCGCTGCTCGCCTCCTTCCTTCATGCATCTCTCTCTCTCTGTATGCATCCCTCCATCTGACTGACTTACATAAACCTCTTCTCTGTACGAACGCAGAATCGCTCGGAGGATGAGTGCATTGAAGTCTCCTTGAAAATGTGATATCATCCCTCTCTCTCTCTCTCTCTCCCTCTCTCTCCCTCTCTCTCTCTTTTTTCTCACTCAAAATGTCTCCTGGCTCGTTTCCAACTTTTCCCCTTCAGCTGGCGAAATAAAAGCGTGAAGGATTCAGGAAGGATACAGGAAGTCGGTCGGTGAAAAGGAGTCTGCTTAGCATGTAGAGAGCGAAGCCCGAGCGGCCGTACGCCTCGACACCTCCATTCACTTCACACACCCTCATCCGTGTGTGTGTGTGTGTGTGTTGGCCTCGTGTCCACATGTGACAAAGGGAGCACAGTTAATTGCTTTGTCATTCGTTCTGTTTCTGCCGCTTCACCCACTTTTGCAGAAAGCATCGTGACCCAGGACGCTCGAACGGCCGAAGCAACGTCTCCGAGAAACGTATGAAAAATACATGAGTAAGAAAATGAGCACTGTTTCCGTCACGCTCGAAAAAACCTCTGACAGTTCAGCTTTAGTGTGTGTCCATGTTTGTGTCAGGCGCTTTGACAGGCCGATGTTTAAAAAAAACAACACACAGAAAAATTTTTGTGTTTTTTAAAGATCACTCATAAATGATTTGACGAATCACGGTTGACGCCAAAGATGAAACTGACTAATTGTTAGTAAATGCAAATACACATAAACCACTGGATAATGAGATTGAATGGATTTTATAGATTGAATTATTCAGCTTCTGACGCCATCAAGCTGCTCGATGTGTCAGTGACTCCGATTGTTTTAATTAATTAAGGTTAAATTTGCTTCAGACAGAAAATGTATCCACTGACTTCTCATCGAGCACATCGAGCAGCTCGACCGACATTTCCCACATTTTCCCACCTTTATCCGTCACGTCAGCTCACGACAGGACGAGGCGAGGAAATATAATAATATATAAAATAAGAAAGAAAATAAAGACAAAGAGGTGGCTGGCTGAGCTGCAGGCTGACATCAGTGCTACTGTCGATGTCCTGCATAAGCTTATTGTTTTTAGAACACGAATACATCCACCTGCACCTCTAAAATGTAGAAATTAACTCTGACATTTTGTAGAGGAACTAATCACATCCTCTCACTGGCCTCATACATAACACACAAACTTTGGAGTAGGATTGAATATCTCGTACAGTCCACCTGTGCTTGAAGTGAAACAGCTGCAGCTCAGCGACAGCGAGATTTTCAGAGGCTGTCGAGTTTAAACGCAGATATAAATCCCAACAGCAGCGTTTGAAGGGAAACAGGTCTTTCATTCGCACAGACTTTCTTCCCGTCATGTGACATGTGACGGCCTCGTTAAGCGGTGAAATAGATTTTTGCCGTTTTACACAGCAAACAGTGTGTAGACGAAGCCATCTGCCTCTGTCGTTTGTGTCCCCGGGCGGACGCCGTACTCTGCCAAACGGCTTCGGAGGGAGTGTGGGACTCAGATGGCAGCTGTGTGTGTGTGTTTATGTGTGTGTGTCCGTAAAGTACGTCCACACATGGATGCCCATATGCATTGTGTTAGATCTGATGAACGCAAACGACAGCGAGTGTGTTGTGTGTTTATAACCAGAAAAATGCTCCGGGGCTCTTATTTTTCTTTTTCACTTTCTATTTTCAGACACACAAAAGTGATGACGACATCCTTATTTTTTTTTTAATAAAGCCTCATTGAAAACGTGCAGGCGACTCCTCCATCCCGCTAACGCGCCCGCGGTCGAATACTTCACAACAACACGAAAGATTTATGTAACACGCAACATGCTGTGAAACATTTGAGGTTTTTAGTGCTTAATATGAAGAATCCACACCACAGCAATTAAAGATAATCAGGAACAGAAAGGAAATCCTGAACAAACAGACTAAACTGGAACAAAGAGGACCTCAGTGATATTTAAAAGCCAAATATACAGATGTTCGCCTGCTATGACCGTAAAACCGACACAAGAGTCCGAGCAAGATGTGGTTTCACCCAACTAACCTTTTCTCCTTTTGTCTCTCCATTTTCTTCCTTCTCTCCTCGTTTCCCTCTCAGATGTAACGTCCAGGATTACATCTGGCACAAGGGCGCTCGCTGCGAGTCGGTGGTGACCGAGTTTCAGGTGATGGTTCTGGCCGTGGGCGCCTCGGCTGTGGCGGTCCTGCTGCTCCTCATGGTCGTCGTCTGCTTCGCCAAGAAGCTCCACATACTCAAGATGGAGAACAAGAAGCTGCGTAAGCGGAGGTGAGAGTCTCGGCTGAACGACAGCTTCGGTTAAGAAGCTCAAAGTACCTTATGTCCCTTTTTTATCAGTGGAAACATCATGAAAACATGTGGCTGCTAAGTAAATGTGGAGCTATATTTTATGTTCATACCTTCTTTATTGATTTATTTTCAGTAATTCTAACAAGACTTGTGCAGAGATGTGCAGCCTTTCTTCCTCACAAAATAAAGCCTCAGAGACTCGCTGGATTCATTTGCCTGAGTTTAAAAGATCAATTGGACCAAACTGAGAAGTAAAGTCTTTCGTGTTTTGCTCAAAGGTGTTCTGGTGCAGCAGATTTATTATCAGTTACCTGGCAGACGCCGAGCCGCGGCCGCGGTACATTACTCCCGTCGATGTTAAAGATTGAAGCAGAAAGCTTTGTTTCTGCGGCCGCCGCCTCTGGGCCGAACTGCTGCCACGGTTTGTGTTTAGTGTGAAGTTTAGAGAACGACAGAGACGGGCTGATCGATGGAGGGAGAGCAGAGCGGGAAAAAAGTTTGGGGGAAAGGCTAAGCAGGCGGAGCAACAGCTTTAAACACTCATTTGAAAACCAATCAATATGTCAGCGGTGTCTGCAGCAGAAATACGTCTCAGAGGGGGAGAACAGTTTTGATGTTTGGAGGAATAAAAAGTAAACATGCAGCACATGTTGATCAGACCCAGATGTCAACAGGAAGCCTCATTTAAACTCTGGAAAGTCGTTGAATATTAGAGTCAACAAAAGGTAGCGTGAATACGTTTTCTGATGTGGGATCAGAAGCAAATAAAGATTCACCTGCAGGACTTTCCTTTTTCATGTCAGGTGAAAAAAAGTCATGTGATTCCCAACGTCTTTGCTCGTGCTTTGTTTGTTGGTCTTTCCTCCTCAGATTGTTTGATTTAATGGATATTTACAGATCAGAAGGAGGGAAAAAGACTCATTCAAATATAAATGATTTTATTTTCTGTTATTGTGATATATATTTCTTTCATTTTCTGTACTTGTAATAATCTTGTGAAAACGACGGCGTGCGTCCTTCACGGGAGAAAGTCGAGGCTGCGAAGGCTTTTGTTGAACGCAGGAATTATTTTTCACAACTTTCTTCTGAAGGACGTGTGACGAAGATCGAACCTTTTAGCTGCAGTACAATCATCATTCAGCTTCAGAGAGTTTGTCATTTATTTCTGGGTTTTTAGTGACTCTGTTTCTTTATGGTAAATGTGAAGTCCATCTAATTAACCCAGTTTTAGTGATCATTAAATAAAGTTCATGGACAGTAAAGCTGACACTGCAGTGATGTTAAAGAGCAGACACAGGAGGGGGAGGAAGAGGAGGATCGTGAAGCGGGGATGGGCGATAAAAAGAAAGAGGTAGAGACGAGGACAGTCTGAGGAATAACAAAGAAGAGAGGAAAGATATAGAAGCTAAACGATGCTGTAAAAAATGATAGAAATCATCAGAAGCACCTTTATTGTGAAAACCTGCAGAGTCTGCTGCAATTTAACACAACAGCTCTGCTGTAAATTCAGTCAATTCCTCATGTGCAGTTTGTCACTTTCATTTCATGTAGGCCATATTTAAATGTGGTTTTGAATTGCACTACCTTA
Organism: Leiopotherapon unicolor; assembly: GCA_036025355.1. Lineage (NCBI taxonomy): Eukaryota > Metazoa > Chordata > Actinopteri > Centrarchiformes > Terapontidae > Leiopotherapon > Leiopotherapon unicolor. Next base: position 7,710 of record JAVQJZ010211662.1, on the reverse strand, counting down.
CATTGAGGTGTTTCTGATACACAGACATGGGAAAACACCCCTGAATGTAAAATTATGGATAATATAACGCAGCACTGACTGACCTCAAACATATAACTGAATTAACGGCTCCATGATAACGTCAGAAAACAGATTTTACACCCTGATGAGCGTCGTAAAAGACTTTATGGCTGAACAGATGTAGATTGTCCTGGTGTATAAATAAGGTGTTGAGAGTGTGAATGAGGTAATTACAGCAGAGAGACTATAAAGTGAGATTTTGATAAAGCACCTGCTATATAAATGTATAAATACACACACACACACACACACACACACACAACCTCAATGATGCTCTAAATCTCTTTACACCAAGCTGAAGTTGTTCTGATCATGATTATGTTTGAAATCCACCAAGATCCACTAAAATCGTTTATTTTCTGTCTCTTTTTGGTGTTGAATCTTTATACTTTGTACATGGGTTTTGTCATTTAATGCTCTGTAATGAAAAAAACACCAAATCTCAAGTAATTTTTGGGTGTTTTTGAGACATGAAAATCAGATCAGTCCTTTAAAATACGGTGAGATTGTTTCAGTACGTCTGACAGAAGGTGGAGGTGACACACCGTCGTCATCTGGGTCAGTCAGCTTTAGCACTTTAGACAAATTTCAGGAAATGTATAGAAACGAGAGCCAATAAATGTTAAGATTTGACTTTATTCGATGGAGATGTTTTGGAGATGGCCTTGAGATTTTTCTTTTTCTTCCTCGCCTCGTCTTCACATGAACGTTGTGTTTTTATTGAACTCGTACAGCAGATATTGCTTGATAATCAGAAAAAAAGATCATCGAAATCCCTCGAATTGATCACAAAAAACCCTGAAAAAGCCACATCTGTGTGTGAGACACAAAGAGAGGAAGGCTTGGGCTGAATGTGAACTGAGGGAGAGTGACGGACAGATTGAAGAGCTGGGCTGAATATAAAGAGGAGTTGGCGAAGGGGGGGTGGGGTTGTTTCGGCGTTGCCTGTGCTGGTGTTTCAGCGGCTATCTCCCTGGCAACAGAGCTGTCGTGGATGAGCAGCAGCCCGGCGATCGAGCGCCCGCGGATGCAAATGTGAACCGAAGGACCGAATCCTCACAACATCAGATCCCACGGTCTATTTTTAACTCGACGACGAGGCCAAGTTTATCACGCCAGTCATGGTGGAGGAGATTATGGGTGATGAAGATGATGGTGAGGAGGGACAGTGGTGCAGTGAGGAGCAGCCGAGCTAGTAGAAATAAAAAAAAAAAAAAAGGGTGATGTCATTGGATCCAGCTGAAAGTAGGGCAGTCTGAACATGAGGGGGGGAGGGAGGGAGAAACAGGGGGAGGCGGGGTTGACCTACATACAGCTGTGCGACCTGAGGGGTGTGTGTGTGTGTGTGTGTGTGTGTGTGTGTGTGTGTCTGTGTGTGTGCAGCGGCAGGGCCTCATCAAGTGGTCGGCTAAAAGAAATCGAAGAGGAGCGAGGAAGAGGAGGAAGAGGGTGTCAGATAAGAGGAGGAAAAAAGGAGGACAAGATGAAACGGGGGAGGAGGGGAGGGAAGGAGGAACTGTTGCAGGAGAGGAGACGGGGAAAGAGAAAGTGAAAGAGAGGAAGAGGAGAGAGAAAAAAGCTCAGCGTGACACTCAGAGGAGTGTGTGTGTGTGTGTGTGTGTGTGTGTGTGTGTGTGTGTGTGTGTGTGAGAGCGCACTGCTGACAAGGCTCATGAATACATGAGACTCCCACACTCCCCCATCTGCTGTGGGTAATTGCAGTCGCAGTGTTTCTCTGCCGCAGTCGAGATGAGACCCAACACCCTGGTCAAAGATGGAGAGAGAGAGAGAGAGAGAGAGAGCGGAGGGGAAAAGATGGATGAAAGATGGATGAAGCGCCTCCTTGTTATTTTCAGAATCTGTGTCATCGTCGGCTTCATGTGGCGGTTCAAGTAATGACATCGCAGCGTTACAGCAAAACATGATGTTTGTTTCCCGGAACGACGTTTCTTTTCCCTCTGATTTCCAAAAATGGTCACAAATCACAAATAAAAAACCTTCCAGCACCGTGGTCATCGCTCGGTTTGGTTCGACCGCTAAAGATCACAGTTTGGGTAAGGTTGGGTGGGATTTGTTGTCGTGGTTACAACAATAACCGCGGTCACGCTTCAAACACTGACCTCCGGATGAAACGAGCTGCAGTCTGCATCCAACCACCTCCACATCCCTCTGTGGGCTCCACAACATCATCTCTGCAAACAATGCATGCTTTTTGTTGAGAGGAGAGTTCGTCTCTGTCGTGGCTTGTGATGGTTATAAAAGTTGCACATGCAAAAGCCTCTGAAATGTGCAGACACATCGGGGTTTTTTTTGCAAATCTTTAAAATCCAAATGCGCAGGTGGTTGTCTATTTTGTATTTTGAAGCAACAATTGAAGGAAAACAGCAGAAACACACCTCTCACATTTCAAAATAATCTACCAGGATTAGACTGGTGCATGATTTGACCAGAGCGGCTCCTCGACGTCGTGCTGCAGCAGAAGTTGAGCCTGGTTCAGTTTTTTTTGCCCGGTGACCCTGTGACTGCTCCCCCACACAGGCTTCGATCATGAGATATTTTTGGAAATAATATGATGCTTCTCTTGCTGAAAGCTGGATGAGAAGATTGAAGTGAAAGTAGAGAGGAAACAGCTGGGCTTGTTCTGTCCGATGAAAAAAAGACACCTGCCAGCACCTCTAAAGCTCAGTAATTAAAATTCTGCTTGTTTGACCTGTACAGAACTTAAAGCCTGAAAACAAATCTCCGTTTCTTAAAGGTTGCGTGCAGGACTGTTTCTTTGTCTGCTGTTTTGCATTGATGGAAAGACGGCAGAGCGAGCGGCCCAAAGCTGAGAGAGTTTGAGATCACAAGCGACAGATTTCTGCCTCTCTCTCTTCTTCCTGTCCCGTCACAGCGAACATGAAATATGAATTTGGAAGTTCTGCATGCGGATCAGAGAGACGGGCGCAGGAAGTGGATCACGGCCTCTTTAACTATAGATACATCGGGGGAGGGAAGCGAAGAGAGGGAGAAACTCGACGAGACGTGTGAGGGCGGCTGATGTTTTTGCTGTCTTAAAACGTCGTACATGTTTATACGTGCGAGAAAAATGACAATCGTTTCAAACGTGAGAAGGAGGATCTGTGTGAGGGAGCGAGAGAGGAGACAAACTCAGGCGGCTCTGTTTCATTCAAACAGCTCCTCCCTTTGAGGAGACGAAGAAGAAGAAAGGGGACGAAATTCAAAGAGTTTAATCGAATTCAGTCAAGAGGGAACTCCAAAAGTTTGCTGCTTCTCCGACAAGATGAAAAGAGACTGTTTGTCTGCGTCTGTTCTAAAGAAGTTTTCACGAGTCCGTCCAGCTGATCAGACAGAAAACTTCCTCGTGTAACGTTTTACTGAAAAACACGTCGAACATTTCCACCACTTAACAAGAAATAAAACACTTTCTAATAATGTTTTTTGTGAGATGCTTTCTGATCATTATGGGATTCTTCTGAGTGAATAATACTTCATAATACCTTTAGAAGACAGGAGATATCTGATCTTTATGCTTTTATTTTATTGTATTTATGTATTTGTAGGAAACCAAGTCTTAAAGCTAATATAAAGAAATAATTTGACATTTTGGAAAATCTGATCATCTGCATTCACATACGACATCAGTACGGCTCTTACACCGTGTCAACAGGAAGTTTATGTTAAAAAGTTAAAAACAAGGGAAGATGTTCATGATGAGAAAACAAATAAAATGCAGTTGTGTAGTTTTTATTTTGCAGTATAATGATGTCTTTCCATTAAGTGAAAGTACCAACTAAAAATAGACTAAATGAGGTCACATATGATGCACGTCTTGTTGCACAATAATTTTTTTCTGCAGTGAAACTTTCTCTCTTTGTCGCACTTCCATCAGAGGCTTTGAAAAACAGTTAATTTGGCCCTATTAGTGTCTCTGATTCAATGATTGCTAACTCGCCGCTGTCGCCGTTCACCGTTTTCTGAGCACAGCAGGTTCATAAAGCGCTGCGCTGTTTTATTTTCAGAGCCACAATTAAGTGAACAAACTGACAGTTAGCCAAAAGGCGTTTCTGCATCTGTAGAAAGAGCCGACTCGAAATCCACCAGACCTGACAGGCCTGGTGGATGAAGCACGATGTATGTAGTTACATTACGTTTCACTTTCTCCATTTTATCTGTCGACACAGTGGGAGAGAGAGAAAAGCACGAGGTTAGTCTGATTGCAGCGAACTAAAGGAAACATAAAGAGGATTGTCTGGAGCAGATATCTGATGGTCAAAGGTTTTATTCTCACTTTGTTGCATCACAGATAAACTGTGTTGTGTCTGTGTTTTTTTTATTCTGTTTGCCGGATGACAAACAGAAGATGAAACCTTGCTGTCTAACTAATCCTGCTTTCTCGCTTTTTTCTCCCCCTCTTTCTTTTTGTTTCCTCTGACGACCCCTCCTGTCTCTTTTCTTCAACAATGTAATCTCTTTCCTAAATGTGTCCCTTCTTTTGTCCTGTCTTGCCTTCCCTTCCCTCCTTTTGTTCCATTTCATTTCATCGTGTCTCCATTTTGTCTTTCTCGCTCCTCTTTCTCCTTTTTCGGATTTACTCGGCTGGCTTCTCACCTCTTTCGCTTCGTGGATCATCGCCTGCAAATGTCACTTTATCTCCTCCTTGATTCTTTTCAAATCCTAAAAACTGCCTCGTCCTCTTTCCAAAACTCATCGTCTCCACCTCTCTTTTGACTTTCTTGTCTCGTTTTCTTAAATGTCTGTCTCGTTTTCCTTTTTTTTTTCTCCTTCTTCTTCTTCTTCATCTTCTTTTCCTATCTTCTAAATCCTCGCCTCCTTTTCTTCACCTCCTCACGATCTCTTTACTTCCTCTGTTAACTCGCCTCTTCTCCTTTGACTTCCTCCTGACGCCGTATTTCTTTTCCTCCACCTTTCACTCCTCCTCCTCCCCTCCTCCCTCTCCATCTTCCGACGCCCAGCAGTAAGTACCGGCCTACATCGGAGCAGCACAATGATAATTTCTCGCTGTCCACCATCGCTGAGGGCTCCCACCCAAATGTAAGGAAACTGTGCGACACCCCTCCTAACGTCCCTCATGCCCGTGCATTGGCTTACTATGATAACATTATCTGTCAGGTAACGTGGTTCTCGCCTCTCTCTCTCTCACCCCTTTTTCTGCATCTCCCCCGCAAACCCTGCCCGGGCCCCTGATTCCCCCCCGCTCCCTTTACCCCCCTAATGCATGGGCATGCGTATACTCTCCGATACTCTGAGGTGTACGACGCTGAAGAGGCGGGATGGGCGGGGCCGACCTGCGAGATAGGATGGCGGGAGTTTTCTCGACGTGGTGACCGAAACGAATCCAAGAACTGGAGGATGCACATTTCAGACACAAAGAGTAGATCCAAAGATTTCTTAAAATCTTATTACAACCCACAGGTCTTTATATATTTTAGCCAATTTACCACAAATTAGTTTGAAATAATTTGCTTTTTTTATGGTTTCCATTCATCTTCTTCAGACGTGTTAGATTCTTAAAGCTTCTTTGAGTTGCACCTTATCATTATTTTAAAAATCAGTCACTCTGCCTTTTAATTTCATTGATTAGTTAGTGATATAGTTTATAAAATATCTGAAAAAACAGGGAAAAATTCCAATCACAGGGCAGAAGGCGACGTTTTTGAAAGGTTTGCTTTATCACTGATCGCTCTCCGAATTATTTCAAACTACAGGAACAACTGAATATTTGCGCCATTGATGTAATAAATTACTTCAAACAGTCAAATATCAAAATTCAATTCAAAACTCAAGCTGTGCGTAAAATGACACTGAAGCTGTAATGAGTTTCACACACGGAAATGATACTACACGTTTGAAAATGATCAATTTCACACTGAAAGTCGAGTTATGAGGAATCTGAATACACAAACTCACAATGACGCACATGATGTCGGTGCACACACACATACACACACACACACACACACACGTAGATAGAGCTGCAGACGCACACACTGATGCATCATCAAGGGCTGAGTGGGAAGTTGCAGTAAGTGACGTGAGTGGCGAAAATGACTTTTATATATTGCTCAAAAGCTCTTAAGGATCTCTTGATCTGGATCTTGAAAAAGCTGCTTTTAAAGTGAAAAGGTGTATTTACTGGTGGGAATAAAAATGAAATGACGAGAGAGAGAAAACAAGTAAAACCTTTTTGACGGGAGGGCGAAGATTGATGGAGCTCGTTACCATGGCGACGCGACGGCCCATACTTTCATCGTGCTCATTGATTCAGTTCCCCCTGGTTTATTGCTTATTGATCCTATTTTGAAGGTGACAGCCACACACACATACACACACAGAGGAGATGACAGAAAGTAGAAAAACACTGTGTAGGAATTTTTTTAACCATTTCATGGTGGGAATGTCTGTAAAAATCAAGTTATTTTAGGTCAGTCAAACAACATCCCACCTGAATATTCAGACTTAAAGCGTCTTAATGACATGCTGAGTTTGCGAAAATGTGAATCAAGGCACCAACAGAGCAGAGGTTAAAGGTTAAATCCCCCCCGAAGCTACCTGCTTCAAGAGGAAGAGAAAACTCCCACGATCCGCCGCTGCGACCCCTCCCCACCCCGTCCTCTTTCTAACCTGCTCTCTCTCTCTGATCACCTCTTGCATCGGTGTGTCATGGCATCCCCGCTCTGTCGCTGACATGGCGGCTGCTTCGCTGTCTGTTTACAGATCTGCACTGACAACAACACGTCTGCTTTTCCTGTTTATCCTGAAGGTGGGAGGGGAGGTGGGAGGTTATGATTGTTAAAATGATTGTGGTTTTCTTCGGGGGGGTGGGGCGGATGCAGGTCACAAACAGGTAAGCTAAAGGTGTGGGATATTTGTGAGAAACGTCGGGGGGTCATCAGGATAAACATCTGAGATGCAACGGCTGCAGGCGCAGCAGAGAGCCGACAGGTGCCTCACTAACATGAGCATGAGTCGCTCTGCGTTGTAGCAGCATGGGTAGTTTTAACGCTACAACTGAGGTAGACTTTGTTATGATTTTGTCTTCTTTTTTTAGGATGTGGTACCACCCTTTTACTACTCCATCAGTAGTTCTGATCACGTGTAAAGCTGCAGAGATTAGTCTCATTTCTTTCACGGTAGCTCAACAGTGTTAGACGTGTCATCCCTTTAGAGGCCAGTGTCTCCTTTTAACCACGACCAAAATGCCATTTTCACCACCCCGACAGACGGGAAGTCCCCAACATGTCATAAAAACATCCATCATCACCTCCTAACGACATTTCTAAAACGTCAGCGTCCTAACTCCACCAACATGTCACCAACCCCCCAAAATCCTCATCCGCTGCGCTGAATAGTACTTGGAAATACTTTAAATGGTTTGTTTATGCACATTTAAATGTATCTTCTGATATTTTCTGCAACTCAATACGTATCTCGGTTGCCAATTTGACAGTCGATTGCGCTAATGTGCCAAACAAAGACAGGAAAGAAGACGATAAACTGAGAAACATGTCAGGTAACAAGTTTTTATTAAGGTTTTTAGAGAAACAGGGAGCTTAATTTTTTTTTTTTTTTTTTTACACAGGGTAGCTTTAAGTAGGTTGTGTTACAGGGTTTTCTTTTGGATCCAGT
>JAVQJZ010211607.1:0-12276 GCA_036025355.1 Leiopotherapon unicolor | reverse complement strand
GTCAAGTGATTGACGCACTAATGAAGCAACATTTCCTTTCAACTACATGGTTATAAATGAGGCAGTAAATGGTGTATTATTTGATTCATTATAATGATCAGTTGGTTTAAAATGTTCATTTGTAGACAAAGCCATTTTGGACCAAGCCACTGCTGAGACTTGAGTAACAGTGGGACTTTATGTCTGAGATTTCAAAGGTTCCTTTAATTTAGACAGCTGGTGTTGGGCTGTATTGGTAAAGATCAGTACGTCAGGTGTGTCTCCTTGTTTTTTATCTGCTCTTGTAAAAATGTCGTTCTCGTTTGTGTGTTTTTCCTCCTCTGGGTCCGCACGTTCATCTCTGTCAGTGCAGTGAGTGGAGTGAGGGTCCATGTCATGTTTCTCTCCACCATTTGCTCAATGAGAACCTTTTACCCCAACCTTTCCTGCTCCTCTGAACAGTGTTTTGTTGACAGTGCTGACTGACAGACAGTAAATATGACATGGCAAAATAAATCACCAGTGTACTAAAAAAAAACAGAAAACATTTGTCTGGCAGTTGTGGCATCCCTGAAACGCTGCTGTGCACTTTTATCTGTTACTGATGTCATTAGGTTCTTACCCAGTGAAATGTCAAGTGTCTGCTGAAGCACAGAATGCTTTCTAGATGTATTGTCCATCTCAGCCCGTCATTGTCATGTTGGCAATGCTCACTCACACTTTATTCTTCTCGCGTACGCAAATGGTCCTGCTGACCTGTATCTTAGCCTTTTTCTTTCTGCAAACCTCATTCATCCTCTTTCTAAAGCTGCCCACTAGAATAGCAAAACACAGTGATGGTAACAGTGCTGGCATACAGCATTTTCCACTTATCTTATACACTTTGAGACTCCTATCTGTTTCTGTTGCAGCGCTGCTTTCTGCGGCAGAGGAAGCTGCCCTTGCTTGTTTCCACACTGAGGACCTTTTGTGTAATTGCAGCAGTGCGGCGATAATCACTCGCCTTTGCTTTTTCTCCACAAGCCTCACAGGCCTGTCTTTTAGCATGCACTTATCTCTCTCCTTTCCTCTACCTTTTTCCATTTCCATCTCTCATTGTATCTTTTCCTCTCGCTCACTCTGGGACTTACTCATCACACACCTTATCTGTGACTCCTCCGTGCGATGGGTGTCTGACAGGTGACAGGTTGCACAGATTTCACCAAGACGGGGTGTCACCGCTGCAAAGTGCCGTCTCTCCTGGCTGATGTATGAGGGGAATCAGTGCCCCGACAAGCCATTAGTTATGCTCAGACACAAAGCACTGACATCATCAGCTGCATGCAATTGCTTTGATAATTTGATAACCCCTAGCTGCAGTCGGAGGCGAGTGTATCCCGAGCTGACACATCGTAGCTCTTCTCGCCTCTCACTGCTGCTGAAAGCTGTCATCTCTGTTTAGCAGTGACCTGAGGGGAGCTTGACAGACAGGTGGAGGGGGCAGGATGGACTGTCACCGGGGTCACACAGCCCTGACGCACTTTGGTGGTGCAGCCTATCCTCCCAGGGGACAGGCCTGCCACAGAGAGAGAGCAGTGCTGCGGGGCAACCTCGGATGTGCAAACGCAACAGAGTGACAGCTCCTTAAAGCGTCTCCGATTCCACTCCCCTGCAGAAGCAGAGGCATGACCCACGGGATGCTGCTCGTTAAAAGCTGCAAAACCCATATTCCCTGCCGGTGTATTGTATGTTGGGCCTGTGTTGCATTTTCCACCATTTTTTCTCACAAGCTGTAAAAGCAGTCATGTTCTCGGTGCCGCTCAGCGTGCTTTATCCTGTAAACGCACTCCCATGAACATTAATGCCTTGAGCTAAATCAGGCAGCCAGGCATGCACAGCAGAGGCAAAGGGAGGGCTGCGGCTGGTGCAGGCAGCACTCTTAGTGGTTACTGTGTAGTGGTCACCGTCAAGATAAAGAGCAGGTCTGTGGGAGATGAGACCAAATGCATCTTTTATTCAGCTGAGATCTGTACAATCATTTGTCAAAATGGAGCTGAAGACATTAGTATTCAAAGTGGTGGTACAATATGCTGTATTTCGCTTTGCTGTACATCAAAGCACCCGCAGTGAAGAAGCGATAGCATTCTTGTGAGGCCAGCAGGAACCAGGCCGCCTCTGTCTTTGTTTTCTTCTTCGTCCTTTCATCTTTCTCTCTCACACACCGTCTCTCTCGTTGTATTTCTGGATCTTCTCCCAGACTGTGTCTGCAGTCTGTGTAGATATAAATATTATACACATTCCTGACTCTGCAAAACCTGTCAAAGTAATTGATTTGGGTGATTAATGGCATGGACAGGGGAAAGGTTGCTGTGGTATAAAAAAGCAAGGGACTGGCATGAAGCTATTTTCCTCGTCTTTGATATTTCATTAGCCAGGATAATTAAAAAGTCTTAACTTTTTTTGGACCTGTTGTCTGGGAATATTAATTCCCAGGCTTAACCCAGATGCGTCACTGTCGAGATTCCTCAGCAGTTGCTCAGCCTCACTCCTTATTCAAGTAGCACAGAGCGTTTTGATTTTGGTTTAATGAATGCAAAACGTGGAATGGATTGAGCATTTAATTGTGCTATATATTTCTTTTCTGCTTAGAAAGTCATATGACATATCAATCTATTTGTCAATATACAGAAGGCTACATCTTGTGCTCTGGTAATTGCATTCTGCTGGATTGTGATGATGAAGGAAAAAAGGCTCAGCCTGAACGCAGTCCCCAGGGACTGGAATACAATGGCTGACTGAGATAACATAATTATACAGACTGTTAACTGATGTTCACATCTGCTAACCTTAGCAGCGCTTCAGTGATTTATTTCTGTTGACATACCTTCTGTTGTGAAGCGAGAGTGGGTCGGCTGACTGAGCATGAAGGCAGACCTGAGGGCAGCTTCCATGTTGTTTGAAAGGCATAGGATGTCTTTGATATAACCTAAAGGAGTGAAAGATGGTTATTTCTGCTTCAGTTCATTTTGTGTAAAGTTCTGTAAGTTTTAAACATGACAGCGTATTCAGGATGTCGAGCCGCATCTACAATATGACCAGTAAGACCGTAAAGCACACATGCACTTTGGCTGGCCTGTACTGCAGCCTTTAAACCAGTTTTAAGGACAAAAGCCTCCACAGCCTCCATCGTACATGTATTAGGTATCATTTGGAGCATAAGCTTCTTATCTTGCTTTTAGGCTTAGGGTGTTGTCACACGTAGGCTTTCCTAAATGAGCCAGAAAGAGGGCAGTGAGCAAACAAACTATCTAGTCCCGTGGCTTTTACTCTGAAAAAGAACTGAACGTCAAATCCATGCTCCTGTGGCTCCCAGGAGTGGTCCTCTCTACGGCTATAGTGAATTACAGCAGGGAGTCATGGTGTACAGAGGAGTCAGTACTGGCAGGAGGCTCAAACAGATTGCTCTTTTATTGAATTTGATTTGACTTCTAATGATTCCCCATTTTCCTGACCTCGACCTAAGTAATCATTTGCCAATCAACATTTGTGGACTCAGATGTGCCAATGTCAACTAGTTATAAATCCTTGAATGGGAACTCAGGCACTTTAGTCTCACTCCAACTTTAAGTGTGGATTCACAGGAGACAGATTCATGTCCTGCAGACAACAACTTGTTTTCACACTTTGTTTTTTTGTACCGATTGAACAAACAAGATAAAATGTGTTCATTAGTGAGCTTTAGAAGGACTGGTCAGTGGAGTCTGCCCAGCTGTTTCTTCCTTTTTTTGTGCTAAGCTAAGTTAACCCTCTCCTGGCTGCAGCTTCATATTTACAATATTTACAGACAGGAGTCATCTGTGACTCTCTGTGAGTCAGCAAATGAGCACATTCCCCAAAATGTTGAACCATTCCTTTAAAAAAAGAACAGTCAGTATTGATAGATCAGGCAGAGATATCCTGACTTTTAGTTCAGGTTTTATGCGTAAAGCCCTTGAAACACCGTATTCCCACAATGCAACTCAGTAGTTATCTGGTGCTAAATGCTTGTGCCGTTTGTCCCAAGTTTATAACAGTGTATCTGTTAATGAAGTCTAAAGCCCAGGCTGATCTAACCCCGATGACATTTAGAAGCTCCCGCCAGAGACACAGGACAGGACATGACGAGCGACACTTAAACAAACAAAACACCTGAGCGATCAGCTGGAGACACGCGATGATTACCGTGCACGATTACAATCTGCTGACAAAGACAAAAACCAGAATGGTGAGGAATGTGTTTCAGCAGAAAAAGATGGGAAGGAGAACACCTGGTTGCAGGTTTGTGGAGACACACTCCAAGGTCAGGACATCCTGGAGCCTGTGATACATAACTTATTTATACTCACTCTCGCTTTGACACAAGCTCTCTCTTCGAGAAATAAGTCAGGCAGTTGGACCTCTAATCTTATCTAATAATGACAGTGAGAGGAACCAAGCGCAGGTTCAGATTTTACAAAATAATTTATACTGTGCTTCAACGATAAAAACTCAAATCATGTAACCTTACTGAACAACCTCAAATTGCTTCTGATGTCCTCTTTATAATCTTTTCTGCCACCTTGGGAAGAAACATTTATCAGGATTAATTTGGAGGGAGGAGGAGGGGAGGACAGAATAGAGTGTGTGGTGAATACCAAGCAGTCAGGCTGGATCGTCGCTGTAATTTGCTGGAATAGTGTAAATGTTTTGCATATTCATATTACTCTTGTAAGCGTTAGTGAACAGCTGCTGTGCTGAGCCATTCTGTTAAACTATCTTCAAACACAGGATGGTCATCAGTTAAACTTTGTTAACCCTTCAGAGTCCAGGGTTATTTTGGCCATTTGTGAATACTTTTAGTTTTGCCTTTAAAAAATGTTTAACATGCCAGTGTTTTCAGCACAACATGATCTCTATGACCTGACAGTTATTTTTCCACTTTATTTTTTCACACTGTATTTGAGCAACTAACGCCATTTGATTGCAGACCTGGAGGGCTTACAACAATAAAATACTGGTAACTGCGTGATTACATTTTGTGGGCCGCTTTTTTCCCTTCACAGATTCATAAGGACACCAGTTGTGCTGTAAACATATTCCTCCATTTCTTTCTCAGATAATGTTTACACATTTCTGATTTACACTCTTAATTCTCTCACTGAAAGAAATCCTCCTGAAATCACTGACAATGTTTGAACAAGAAGAGCCAAAAGTGATGTGCATGGACAGACTGTGAATCAATGAGCCTCATAGCACAAATAACTAACAATGTCTTACATGTTTATTTACTGATTGTTATTAATTTGTATCATGAGGTGCGAAAAATCAGCAGAAATGTTAAAAGAAACCCAGATACTTTGTCTCAAAGGATCTGCAGCAAAAGAATTAGTTTAAGACTTTCCTACTTTTGACTGGGTCCTGTGACTTTCCTGGGAGGAATGATCACCTGAAGGATTTGGGCCCCCAACACACTAAGACCCCTCCTGCGCACGGTAGGCTCATGCAGACATTCTTCTATGGTAATGTTGCTTCTATAGATTTTCACACACTTTGTGGTTCTTATGGGTGCTCTTTTTTTTTCTCCCTTTGCAACAAATAAGTCACCAAATGTAGATGATGTGACATCACATTAATATATATCGAGCTATCTTTATTTTAATAGAAAAAAAAAAAACTTTCGTACACGTGTGGTGAACATTTTGTCAAAGCAGGAGCTTTTCATCTTAGTGATGCAGAGGAAAATCAATAGATGTACCTATATATATATATATATAATATCTGCACTACTCTTATTACTTCTCCACCTACAGCTCAAACGCTCAAATATTTTGAGGATATGTTCTCCACTGGTTGCTGAAAGGCATTGTGGGAAATCACTAACTGGAAGTGGGCAGAACAGATATATAAATGACATTTATTATATTTCTGCTGCCTGCTGTGAAGGCAAAGGTCAGCTGAAGAGCACTCAAAGCTCTAACGTGCACCGTCTGCCTTTTATAGTAGCTTTGATTTTACAGAGAAACTCAGACTTTTGCTGCAACAGCCTTTATTTAAGGTGACTGATGACTCAGCTATTCATTTCTTTTGCTGTAACAGAGTTAAACTGGTGAAATGTAGTGGGGAAAAGTCTAGAAAGTCTGTGCGAGACTACAATTTAGTTTTCCTCTCTACAATGAATTGTCCACTCTTCTAGGTCTGAGTTGAAGTGCAGCGATACCAGTCGTAACCATCTCTCCTTCCCCTCAAGGACATCCTTGACAAGTATGAAGCATGGTTTGTTTTAGCGGGTTTCAGGCTTGTAGTTCACAGCAGACTGAGAGCAGCAGCAGCTTTAATTACTGAGCCAATCCACACTCAGTGTTTATCACATGAAAAAGAGAATTTCTCAACAATCTTAAAAAAATAATTGTAAATATGCTCTGTATTGGTTCTTGGATTTTATCATTACATTTGAAACGTCCTACTGATTGTAGCTGATCATTCCTGTGTGTAGATGTCAAAATGAAATGTAACCTTTGCTGCTAATCATCCACTATCTCGTATAAAGATTAATGAATCCAAAAAGGCCACATCAGGCTTCAGTCTCAAAGTCTTTATAAGTTTTCTCTCTGTCTTTGATGCAGAGCAGACACTGTTTCTGAGCTGCACTTGAATTCATTTCTGCTCTTTTTTACTGCTCCCCTTGTTGCCTTTATTCTTGTCTTTACATCCTCTCCCACAATACTCTATGTTAACATCCAAAGTCCTGTGAGGGATGGGGGATGTAAATTTGAGAAATATGTACCCAGCATGCAGTGCATTTTAGTAAGAAACACTAAATATAATCATTGCTCATTTTTTATTCCACACATTCTTTTTCATTGTCAAAACCTGCAACCTCCATTACCCACAATGCAGATCGACTGCTGACAATTTGGTTAGCATCTCAGCTGTATGTTGGAAACAGCATGTAGCCTCGAGCCTCAAACAGAGACGATTTGTTCCACTTTCAGATTTGTAATCTTCAGCACCAACCGACGCTGACCCGAGTGATATCACTTGAGGACATTTTTCCTCAAGTGATGTCACTTCTCACAGCTCCCTCTGAAACCACAAAAGGCTTTATACAACTTTTTGACTTACTGTAGTTCCCCTTTAAAAACAGTGATGCAAAACAGATATAAATATGCCTGAAGAGTTTGGTGATTAGATATTTCTGAGAGCTTATCAGTGTCTTAATATAGCTTGTAAGCAGGCCTTTGTTGCATTCAGAAGACGTGAGGTTTGAAGCAGCTCAGAGCTCTGAGGGATCAGCAGGGTCAGACTAATGGCTGGTAACGCATCTGAGTGTGAATCAGAAGCTTGCACTCCTCTCTCCAGTTGAAGTGTTTCTCTTGAAATAGAGGATATGTCAGTAGCTTTCCAGTTAAAGTAAAACACAGCCATGTCGCCGTGTTGTCTCAGCTTGGAGCTGTCAGGGACAAGGCCATAATGAGTTTCTCTCTCTCTGCTGGGCTTCACTCCTCAGATGGCCACGTCGCTCTTAAAAGCAGGATGCGTACGTGTTTAGACAAAAAGAAAAAAAAAAAGTGGTCTGCGCTGATCGCTCAAGTAGCTCGTCAGTTAGTGTGGAAATAAAGGCTCTTCAGTTGTGCAGTGCAAACTGACTCGCACACACTCCTAATGACTCTGGCGCGCTCTCAACACAAAAGATGAAGCGTATTATTATCAGTCTTGGATCACCAGATGCTTGCAATAAATGTTTTAATTGGCTGTTTGTGTATCCCTCAGTACCTTCACAGCCTCAGCTGCTCCTGTTACATCTGGCTCTCAGTCAGACAGGTGCTTTTTTTCCAGAAGCCTCCCACTCTGTAGTGCTGTTATCATTCCTTTTTTTCATTAAACGTTTGGTTCAAGACACCCATCAGTGACAATATCAGTAGATTATATTTTCACAGTTTGTTTAATTGTCACTAATTACATTCTTGAAGTCTTTGTGTTTTCTTCGCTGTGTTCATGTTTCATACGGTTGCTTTATGTGTTATGTAGCACTCAGAGAGGCTGTGAGGGATTTTTCATATCGCGTTATGTGGTGATTTGTTGCAGGATTATATTTGCAGGAGCTGGTGAAGCAGAGACGAAGTGTGGCATAATGAGTGCAGCAGGATGGAAATTTAAAATACCTGAACACAGCCAGTCCAGAATAGAATTTAATTAAAGTAACTGTGTAAGGTTAATTGAGGGAGTCAATTAAAAAAACGGTACTTCGGGCAAACTTCTCTCTGCACGCTTGGTCATGTGTGCAAGACGTGTGCTTTTGTCTGAATAATGAAGTCAGACATCCAAGTCACGTACGAGTCGGTGCTGTTGTTCGCAGATCCACCGAAAAGCAAATTCCTCGAGACTTCACTAGTAATGCTGATAGATGGGTGTTAGTCAGCTGGTGCTTAATGTGAAAAACAAATAGTATATCTGTATAAATGTGAGTGCAAAATGTGTGTTTGTGTGTGTGGACGTGCCGCTGTGCTGTCACTCCTGAATCACATTTTACCAAATAAAGACTTAAAGAATTGACTTACACATGATAGAATTTGTCCCAAGGCCTCAAATCAGCCCTGTATTGGACTTTTGGCCGTGTAATCAGCAAACAGTTGAGGCTTCCTAATTGCTGAAATCATTCTCAACACACCCACCATAAAAGTGAAGCACTTATCCTCTGACTCTCCATTTATTTATTTTTTTTATTTTTCATGTTAAGGCTTAAAAGATGTCAGATCTTACATCAGAGGCACATTAGGAAGAGATCTTTTAATGGCTGTGGATGATGACAGCCAGAAAAAACTTTTTCACTATCTACTATGTTATTTACATCCCACTTTGTTAGGTTTATTCAGCGGTGCTCCAGCAAATGCAGCAGACTGTTGCCTTGTAGCTTTGGGATGTTGTGTTGTGGGAAATGTATTTGGGTGGTGTATTACTGGATTTTCTCTGGAATACGGAAAATAAGTTCTGTCATATTGTAATGAACTGATGGCATATCAGGACTCAACTTTCTCAGGCTACAACGTCGTCTCTGCTGACTTAATGCTGATTTTCAGTCAATGCCCAAAGTGTGGCTGTAATCAGCAGTGTACTGTGTCCGCTCCATCTGCACACTCTTAATTTGTTCCCCTTTTTTATTGCATAGTAAGCTGTAACAAATAGTAGAGCTTATAAATGTTAGAAATGCTTCAGCAAGTATTTTTCACACATGGCTTACAGTAAGTGCAACAATGAGCTGCATTAGACGGTTGAGAACTTAAACGAATTGTTGCGTGGAAACTGTAATTGTTACACAGGCTTAGCTGCAGCAACAGTAGCAACAGCTGTAAATCCAAAAAAGTGCCTGCATCTCACTTCATTAATCCTGGAACGAATATGTAAGAGATCTGCAATGTGAAACTAGCCGAGGAGGTCTGGAAGTGTATTCTCTTCACATCCCCAGTGTCTCTTTCCTGCCACAGTCTTTCTCCTCCGCTGTGGCGATGGCGAGCTTTCACTGGGTTTCTAATTACCAGTGGAGGGGCAAGTCTGCGGTCTCCTGTTACACTGTTAGCTTTAATGTCCGTGGGCTATAAATAGTGCAGGTGTCGGCTCTCTGGTGAGCAACAGCCTCTGCTGTCTTTACAGAGGCAGGAAATACAGCTCTGCATGCGCAAACACAGCGTGCTCCATTGATTTGACTTAATGTTAAGTGAGATGAGGTAAGCTGTGTTTGTGCAATGCATTTTCCTTCTGGAAAGAACTGTGTAGCTCACATTTTTTTTTATCCTGAGAGGAAATGAGATGTAATGTGGTAAGGTGAAATTTTGGCCTCAAATAACCTCAGCTCAGTAAATATGAGGTGAAATGTACAGTATCGTATTTTTAAGTTTCACTTATCTCAAATTATCATCTTCATTTTCTGAATATCAATATTGGAGGCTTTTGTTTGGCTGATAAATTATTTCCATATTAGTATCAGAAAGATACAATGATGTTACAGGCACATATGTTACTTCATTATTTCAGTGAAGGAAAATGTCTGACATTCAACTGTAAACAGCATTTAGGTTTCATTTGGCTTAATGATATTATCATATATTATTGTATCCTGATGATTTTTTTCTTTCTGAATGACCTGAGTTGCCGTCACTGCTGTCCTGATGTTGCGCTGCATGTTTGAGTCAGCTCTGTTCACCCGAGGAAAGATTCTCTGCGGGTTGGAGCAACAAGTTTCTCAGATACATAACGAGGGACTGAGTGAGCATCAGTGCAATTTAATGATCCTCTTTCTGTACCCAGTTGCTAAGCAACCTGCACTGTTCTGTCTGAAGCCATGGCGTCCCAAAAGAAACATCACGTCATTGGTCTGAGGAGCGGAGGAATGATAGCAGGGAGTGTGAAACCGTGGGGTTTAACCAGGGCCTTTTTCTGCATGTTGACTTCCTCAAGGTGCCACATGCTACGATTTCAAAAGCACTTCTCTACAGATTAAAGTCAATTCTAGCCCAAAGCGTGATAATATGAAGAGATTTGATCACCCCCTGCTTGGTGGTCTAAGAACGAGAACGTGACTGTTACTGTAGTTGAGGCTGGAGCCCATTGTGTAAGCCTGCTGGGCTAATCTAACAACCATTCCTTGGCTGGAGAGCCCACGGAGGGAGCCGCTTTTGTTCAGATGCCATTAACTGAACACCGCTGATGTATGGGGGGAAGAAGGAGCAAATTAAATCAACTGCTTTAAGATCCTCCTTCTGAAAACCACTGCTTCAGGGCCTGACAGCAGTCTGGTTTTGGCAGCGAGCAGGAGAGAAGCACATTCGGGATGGGAAGGCTTGAGCATCACCAACTATTCAGTCCCTCCCTGAGTCAATTTTCTGCTGTGAATCATAGAGGTGGAGGGGAAACGAAAGGAATGAGCGGGAGTGAGAGCTGTTGCTACAAAACCACAGCTTGAACGAAATCAAGCATTTCTGTTTCCCTTCTCCCCAAATCCCAGGAGGGGGCTGCTTTTCCTTCTGTGGTTGTTGTTCTGGCTCCACCGCACACAGAAATCACAGAAAACAAAGCTTTTTTTCTAAGACAGCAGTGGACAACAAATGGGCTTGGTAAACTTCTGAGAGGACAGATGTTAGAATTGCACTTTTTGCCCACTGAAGCATTTGATGCTTTGTGTGTGTGATTATATGAATTCTATATTCTTCATTAAACATCTGCAGGGTCAGTGTGGTCATTTCCTGTATTGTTCTGTATTCACCTTTCAGGGTTTTTGTTTCAGTACCATTTTTTTGTATGCATTTCTCAGCAAGCATTCAGTTGCTCACACATTTTCCTGTAATAAGCCGTCATGCCGCATCTTTTGCTTACATTACAGTAATCCTGTTACTGGTTGCTTCTTAATCCACCCTGAACATATGCAGCAAGCAGCCCATTGGTTGTGCTCATTTCTCTTGCTCAGATGTTTCCCTTTGAGCCAACAGTATCTGGAGGCACTGATGATCACCTCCAGTCATCAGAGCTCCCCTCTGGCAATAAAGCCACTACACTACACTTCAACCAGGCTTTTACATCAGCTCTCAATCCAGGGGCATGCTGGGGAAAGTTGTGTTCTGCCCTTTGTTTAGCCTTGCTGCCACAGCACACACAGATCACACAAATCTTTTTTTCAAAAGTGAATTTAAGGAAACAAAAAAAACCCCAAACCTCTGTCATTTTTCATTGTTTTAACATTACAATAAATGGAATGCAAAAGCATATTTGTTATTAATATTAGTCATTAATATTGGCCTTAATATATTACTACTTCATGCATGTTTAGTTTCCCTGATAGAGGGCTAATATTTTATACATACACAATGTATTATACACAGAGTTGTATTTGCATCTTTCTGTGCACCGCTGTGATTCACCGATTTGACTTTCATTTTTAGAAGAATATTACTTGTAATAAGCCATTAAATCACATTTTCACCCAGAATAAAGTGTAGATTGTGGAGGTGTTAATCTCAGCCCTGACTTATGTTTACAGCCTTTCCCAGGCTGTGTAGAGACTTTGCTAGAGAGGCAAAACCTCTCATGCATTATGGTTTATTGCTGTGAGCATATGGTAATAACTGTAAAATGATTGAGGTTGTATTAACATTTATATTATCTCTCTGGCTGGACAGCAAGAGGATGATGTTTAGAGAAATTTTAGGGGGAAATAGATTTTGAAACATCATCCCAGTGGAAAATATGTAATTTTATATATATATGTGTGTGTGTGTGTGTGTGTGTGTGTGTGTGTGTGTGTGTGTGTGT
>JAVQJZ010211604.1:0-10184 GCA_036025355.1 Leiopotherapon unicolor | reverse complement strand
TAAACTGACTGCTCATTTAAAAGTAACGATATCTTGCTTTAAAATGTAAAAAAGTAGAAAAAGTTTAGGTTTTGAATCTCAAAAATGAATAAGGAGATGCTCCTTCAGTGTCACATTTGTCACCAAACTCCACACACCTGCTATCATCACCCCATCAGCTCATTTATTGATTTATTGTTCCCAAAACCCAAAACTGACAATAACTCGATCTCTGAATACTTTCCATCATCTGTGGTGAGCAGTTTCAAGTCTATTCATTCCAAATGAAGACATAAATCATTAAAAAACAACTCCAAATAAATCAACTGTCTGATCAACTCCAAATAAACTGCAGTGATGTTCTTTGAAATGAAGGAACTTGTTGGCACAGAGGATCTATGTGAGACTTTGGCAACGCAGACAATACTTGGCAGTATAAATTCATTTTTTAATTTTAGTCATTAAATGGGTTGATGGCTGTTTTATGAATGCCCTCTCTTATGCAGAAGTGCCTTTTGCAGGGATTATGTGTTGGGAAAATCAAATGTTTTGGCTCTCATGATGAATGTGGAAGTTGCACGCAGCCACTGTATCAAATTTGCTTCACGGCCCAGCTCCTTTCCTGGAGGCCTCATGCGGACTCACTGTCTGAGGTTATTTAGTCCATTTCCTCTCTATCCTTGCTGGTTTAGGACCGCCCCAGATAAGGAAAATCCTCCATGTTAATGTGAGAACAGAGGCGGAGTAGATAAGGCTCTGGATTGGGACCGAGCTACAGTCAAATACAGTAGCCGTGCAGTCACCAAGAGAAACTCATACAGAAGCAGTCTCATTATATTCCCTCCCCGAAACACCTGTTAGCGACGGGAACAGCGTGTGCAAAACAAAAAAAGTTTCATATTCATGTGTTGTGCAGGCTTCAAGGAGCATGACATATGCAGATGTTATCGTTGGTGTGGCAGAGACTCCGAGTGAGTGGAATTGGTAATACGCTCATTAGAAAACAGGGTGGCAGAAATCTCATTAGTTTTGACCATTTCATAATTAGACAGGGGATTTATTATTAATCTGGCCATTAAGCATGGAAGGCTCAGTCTTATCCTGTGCCCCTTCCCACTCCGCATCCCACTGCTCCTGTTCACATGGGCTTGATTGACATTGCCATGGGTGCAACTGTATGAAAATGAGACCTCAGCTGCTCGACCTTGGCATAAGCAGAATACTAAAAGGACACGACGTATGCACGGAAGCCAAACTTCCTTTACAATGACAAAGGGATCTGCTTACAGACTCTACAGGAAGTTTACCTGTCAGAGAGAGAACAAGCCGTTGTTGCAGTCGATGTTAATGTTTTTTTTGTTTTTTTTAACGCCCCTGCAAGGACGCATACACTCTTTTTAGGTCTTTACCCAGAAGCCTGTGCTGTTATCCAGTTACGGCACATTATGAATTAATCCTCCTCAGCTGTCTGACCCAGAATCTTCCTCCCGCTGTGCCAATGTGTGACCTCTGTCATTTGTTTTAGTAGTGACCCTCATTAGCCCACAGTGACCTTTCAAGTACGACACTGGAAAACCACTCCCGTTTTTGTGTGTGTGTGTGTGTGTGTGTGTGTGTCTATCAGCCGTAATTGTGCTATGTGAGCAAATGTATTTCCACTTCTCAAATGTTCTTCCCGGTCTTCCCTGCACTTTCTGAATAAATCTTTATTTAGTTCCCTTCAGATTTGCTTACTCTTTCTCTCAATCAAGGGTCGGTATTTCATTTGGGGCTGTATTAACACTTAATAATCTATCAAACGTACAGGGAGGTAACCTGAAATACCACTTCAGTGTTTCCTGTTGAAAGGCTGTAACCTTGCTAGCAATTATTTGTTAAAATGGAAACCACACATTTTTACTTTTTCTTTTATTATTAGAGGGGTTTTTGGTTTTCAAAAAAATGGTGCTAGGACTGTTGGTGAATAAACCATCTTGAGCTAACTGATTGAATGATTCTGTTTACCTTGCCTGCTTTCTTTTCCTTCTAAAATCTCTGGCAGCAATGAAGTGGATTAGATCATTGATCAAACAGCAGAAACACTGGACTACACAAGATAACTGATAAGTAAATAACCTAATGTACAAGCACTTTCTAGGGCCATTGTGTGGAGTTTGGTGGATGGAAGCCAGCTGTAAGGCATATCAGGGGGAATCTTATGAAACTTGCATGAAAACGCATTGTTTTGCATCTATAATTAGTGCAGGTGCGTTAACAGTATATCATTATAATATTTTTTAATATTTGGAATAATATTTAATTGTATTATTTAAATGATACGGTGGTGCTTACAGTGATGTGTCCAGGGGGAACTTCTTCCCATGATCTGGACCTACTGACCCCCTCTAACGTCTGCCCAAGCTCTCAATAAGCCTGGAGGCTTTTTACAAGCACACACACACATTTTTCTTTATCACTCGACTGGACTGCTTGATCAACAGATGAAGAAAAATCTTCCATCCTGTGACCTCTCACCGTAAAGTTTCTCCAGCTTTGGTTTAAAGCTTGTTTCAGTGGTTCTTATAAACAGATTTGACGCTGTGGTGATTCAGGACTGCTCACTTTCTCACTTTTGTTTGCTCGAGATTACAAAGCAACTTTAACTGTGAAGGAGTTGAAATGCTAATGTGGTTCAGTCTTTGGGGGGGAATACACCGATCAGTCAGAAAATGTAAAGATTTAAACTGCTTAAGAGATTTGGCCGACGACATTACCAAAGAAATTCTGTCTGTTTCTCTCTCTCTCTCTCTCACTCTCTCTCTCTCTCTCTGTTCCTCTGATGTATAAGATAAGATAAGATCCTTTGTTGATCCCACAGAGTGGAAATTTCACTGTTACAGCAGCTCAACAAAAATTTAAAAGAGACATTGAATAACACAGACAAAATAAACACACAGAAAACAATATGCACAATAAATAATAATAACAAGAGAAAAGAAAGAAACAGTATTTACATTTTCAGCCTGTGCAGTGGTGAGGCATCATTGCACAGGTGAATATGGATATATAGTAGATATGGATTTACGGTAGAAGTAAGTGAGTGGAATGAAAAAAAGTGCAGCTTTATTCAGGGTCAGATTATTTTTAGCCTTATTTAGCACAACAAACATAGAAGAGTCCTCCTGATTAGGAATCCTGTTTATAATATGAAGTCCCCCCATTGAATGTATGTGAGTGAGCAAAATGGATCAGCGTGGCCTTGCATTCACCATAAATGAATCTCTGCTCTGCTGAGCGTTATCACCTTGGAGAAGGAATTGGTCAGTCATAGAATAAATTACCTCCCTTTCTTACCAGCATGTAATCCTTACACACAATTTAAAGGTGTGTATAATATTTCTGAGGCACAGAAATGTGCATTTATCATAATTTTTTTTGTTGTTATTCATGGATTCAGTCATTTAGGGCTTTTTATTTCCAGTTCCAGGAAAAATGCAGGAATGTTTCAACCCTTTGAAATCAAATCTAGAGAGGACGGGGGGTCTTGATGTCTGCCACAGTGTTTTTTATTATATCACAGCTGGGTGGAACAGGCATCAGAAATGTTTACATGCATGTAAGGTGGCTGCTGCAAGGACTGGTGAAAATCTGATTAAAGCGTCAGTATTCCACAAATCCATATGAAAACTTGATCGTTGAAGTTGTATTTGTGGCGTGTCAATTTATTTACCTTGTAGGGGATAATCAGTGCATCATCTGCATTTTCTACCTCAGTTTGTTTCCTTTGTTCCTTTACATTTCCTTCCCAGAAGCATTTCCTGAACTCTGCTCATCATGGCAGGATGTGCTTTGCTGTAAAAAACTGTGATGAGGAAGCTGAAGCAGGAAGCTGGAATTAAAATAATTTTTAAACTCAACCTGCATCTCTGAGAAAATGTAGGTATCTTTGGTGTGCATCTCATTCAACTATTTTTTTTATTTGTGTTACTGATGAAACAGAAATGAAGACCATCGCCTGCCATTGTTGGGGTGAGATCAGCTGCCTTTGTTATCACTGCCGCTGTTTTTCAAGTGTTCTGTTTTTGTTTGTGTGTCATGTTTTCGATGTATATGAAAGGGCGGCCTCAAATTACATATTGGTTTCAAGTAGTGAAAGTATCACAGAGGTGTGTGTCAGCGGGTTCCTGTGCGTTCTGATCTGTCGAATAAGTGTTTTTTATTTCAGACTGTGTCAGCGTGTCATGTTCTTTGGAGGACGGAAAAGATGGCGTTTTTCCATACGTATCAACACATAACGCATATCTTCATACAGATTTACATCACGGTATGTTCATTTTCAAGGCAAGGAATTTCATGAGAAGGTAGAAAAAAGTTGGCAGATGGGAAAAGAGATGAAACAAAAAGTGTAATGATGGCTGACAGACAGATTTTTCAGATAGACCTTCATGTCGTGGTACCTGCCCGTCTCTCTTCCGCTGCAAAGACAAAGCATTCGTTCCACTCGCTGTCACATGTCTCCACTCCGCCAGAGAGTCCAGAGCAAAGCATGAAAAGAGCAGAGATGTCAGTGGTGTACGTCCGTGGGTGGAGTCCAGACGAGGGCCCTTGTTGCCCACCTCTCTTCCAGGACTTGCGCTGATGAAAACGCCACTGGATGCACGCGGTTTGCAACAAACAGATGCAATCATAAAGTGTTAAAAATTAGAGGGGAGAAGGGTGCTTGTATGGTGATTATGTAATCTCATGTTTCATTTTGCTTGAATTTCACACATTTGCTCTGCAGCAGTTTGACTGAAACGATGACGGCAGTTTTCTTGATACTAACTTTACTTCCTTTTGTTTTTGGCACATCTGCATCTATATGTCGATTGTTTGCAACCTAAACGTGTGCATGCCGCCTCCAAAACACCGTGACAGTTTTGGGTGCTGACTTGTCACGTTTTCAAAGCCACTTCCTCTCTCCTGGAAGCCCACTCTTTGCAAAAGGCTTTACTTGAACTATTTTGAAATGTTTTCCAAAAGCACCGTGACATTTGCATCTCCCAGTGATCATTACAGGAAGAGCTCATTTTCATTGATTTACACACTTAAGAGCTCAGTGGAAGTCTGAATTAAGTACACCTAAATTAGATGAAGAGCCATCAATGCTTAAGCCCCCTCATCACTTGATTGAGTAAACAAAATCTAGGTTAGCGTTCTGTGGACCATCCTCCTCCTACACACACATGCACATTATATGCACGCTCACACAATAGACCACACACCCCCACCATCCCGAGCTGTCTGATGAGGATTAGCGATTGAAAGGCCGAGGCGTGGGAACCTCTTCTTCTCCCGGTGTTTTTGCGCTGAAATCAGGTCTCCTGAGGGAAATGACATCAGCGCAGTTCAAAGAATGATCGGCTTTGAAAACGACGTATGCGCGGCTCGAGGATTCGCAGCGGGTCGTTCCCTAAGCCACCGTGGGCTGGAAGTGCACGGGTCCACACTGATGAGCGCGGCGTTTCAAATGAGCCATTTGTGTGCTGAGTTTGTTTCTATGTGTACTAATCAATGACAAAACTTTTGTTACGTCTGAGTGAGCAGTTGATGTTATGTATGAATTTAGACATGAGTATAGTAACAGAGATCCCCACAGAAAATGGAAATACTCAGTTTTCTTCATTTAACGTCTCACATTTGACCCGTGACTTTGGCCAATTATTTTATTTTGTCTTGACAACTTCACGTTATGACAAATCTTCAGGCTCTCTTCCCACCTCTTTTTCTCCCCACGCTCATCCTCCCTTCTCCAAGATTTTGTTTTTGTTCCGACTATTCAGCTTCCACATTTAACAGGTAATCGACATGTTTGCTTCCATCACAGACAATATATATGTGACTCTTTTGACATATTGCTTGAATAGAACAGCTAGCTAGGCGAGGCACGTCCCGGTTCTATATCAGCACTGAATGGGGCCGCAGAGAAGGAATTGATATTGATCTTTTCAAATGAGCGAGGATTTGTTGGTAAACAAGTGTGTTTCCAAAACTGTCAGAGTTTTCCTTCAGTCGCCTAGAAGCTCGCGATCTGAGCACACAATCCCGCCCGGTTAGCTGAAAGACAGTGTCACAAATTAAACTTGTCGTTTTCTCGCTCCCATCAGCCGCCAAATCCGCCGGCCGTTCCCAAATCTAATCTTCTGCTTTAAAACACGAGACAACGTTTACCTCTTCATCTTCTCCTCTTCTCTCTCTGGACTGTGTGACCTACTTTGAGGACAAGGTGTCGAGGCCGCTTTGGTCGCCTCGTCCCCGCTATAACCACTCGCTCCTTTGACTTAACATGTCACTCAGTATCCACGATATGAAAAAATAAACCTTTAGCTAATTTCCACCCAGCATGCTCTCTGTCTGTTCCCCTCAGCCCTCTGCGCTCCTCAGATAGCCGCCTGTGATGCTCCCACTGTTCCCTGCCTGTTGCCAGATGCACCGTGGTCCAACGTGGCAAGCACAAGCTGTGATACATCTTCCCACACGGTGTCAGCGAGTAATTAAAATAAAAGAAAATTCCTCAAACATCTTTCTGCATGTGAAACATCTTGTTAATTTGACAAAACCTTTTCTCATTTCTCCTGCTGATGTGACTAACTGCCACCGCTTGTGCAGATCTATTTTCAGGCCTCTCCGGCTTTGATCTTTTTTGCCTCTAATATAAAGGAATTAGAAATGTGTTTGACTGCTGCTTTGCTTAAAGGTAAATTTTGATGAGCACAATAGACTGTAACTACTGCAAAACTGCTGAGCAGAGATGTAATGTCCACAATCAATAAACAGCACCAGTGTAGTTCTCTGGTTTTGTTCTTCCTTTTCTTTGGCCCCCGACATCAATTTTACAGTGCCGTGTTTCAATTTCTTGCACCGGCTCTTGTTTACTTTTCTGAAAAGTTATCTTAGCAAAACAAAAAAAAAAAAAGAAAAGAAATAAAACCCTGACAAAGAACAGCTTCAGGAAAAACGCTCGTAAGCTCCGCTCAGTCTTGGCTTGTCACTTAGAAACGAGCCCAGGAAGGAAAACAGAGGAGGGAGGAGAAAGTGGAAACTGGGACGGGGACACAAGAGAGAAGAGATCAAGACCGATATGCCACTAGAAGGAAAAATCTTTCAGCGCTGGCAAAGGGTATTTGTCTGTTTTGAGTCAGTGTGCCAGTATCAAGAAGACGGCAGAGGAACAGGGAAAGCCTCTCTCAAGTGTGACCTATTGATCATGCCTCGCGGCGCGTCCCCGGGTGGAGCTTAGACGACCAGTTTAGGCGGAGCGAGAGGACGGGAGGCAGGGAGATGGGGCATTTACTGATGGCAGACAGTGAGTCACCGGGGAGAACGTGACAGCGGCTATGACTTGCAATTACGGGTGGTATCCAGCCAGAGTCCAGAGCTCCGAAGCGTGCTCAGAGCTGAGGAGGAGGATGAGCGTGCCTCCTCTCGGTGAGCTGACAGACATCTATACGACGTACCGAAAGGAGAGGTTTTCCCATGTGGCACCGCACATCTGCTGTCAGCCTCATTAGTGTTAATGACACGTATGTGTGCAGCAGTAATTGTGCCGCTCTGTGATATATTTAGCCTATATAATTCTGATGCGCTGATTACCTTTATTATTCTGATAGCAAAGGTTATAATAGTTCATCATAGCACTGAATACTAATTCTGTGGGAAGCATGCATGTGTTTGAGTAATGGTTGTGGCACTTTAAGCACTGGCAGAACAGATTGTTGTTGGTTTGTTGCTCCCTCTAATCTACAGCAACCAAACTGAGTAATCAGTTTTGATGCTGATGATAGTTGGGAAGAGGGACGGTGTGACTGGAATAACCTTTTCAGCAGTTAATCACAATCAATTGCTTAATTGACAAATTACAAAAACAAAATATGGAGTGATTAATTATGCTCACATTCAGTTTATGTGGAAAAAAAATGCAGAAAAATTAGCATTAAATCAACAGTAACACACACCAAGGTCATAGATACCAAAATACATTTTTATGAAAAGCACTTTTTTCTGTGTCATGACACATTAGAGTGAATTTTATACTTTAAAAAATTCACCACAGAAAGTAAGATATAAAGGACAAATTGTGTACAGTTTGTCCTCATCTGTCCCGTGCAGCAATATTGTTGCTATGGTTACTTAAGTTAATAGATGTGCCTGGTAGTTAAGACAAAGTCGCAATAAGCATGTTGGGCTGTGATACAATATTGTGAAATTTTGACAAAATGACTCTTCATGATAATAGAAGTTGAGCCATCAGGTCAAAAAAATATCCAATGTTCGACTGTTCAATAGTATTTAAACAATGGACAAATTCATTTCTAATTTGGTTTAAAAAATAATTTTCAATAATGTCTTTTTTATGCTATCATATATAGTCCACTGTATAATGCATTTGTTTCCTGCTTTAATATTTACAGTTCTAATTTCATCTAACGCTCACTAGACTGAAACTGATGGATGTGTAATTTTGATCCAGCGCAAGTCTGCCCGCCAGCAGACTGTCAGATAATAACAGTTCAGTCCAAAATTGTATCTCCATCATTTTCCAATAATGGATATTATATTATAGTGCTATATTATTAGTGGCTGGTTGATCATCAGATCTCCAGTTCCTAAATGGAGGCTGTAGATTCATGTGACATTTTGACCTTGGGACAATTGAGTCAGCTACAGTACAGTATGAAGGGGAATGTAGCTTATCTCTTTAACGTGATTATTTTCTGTAGGTTTACTGAATTCAATTTGTGTGTTAACAGTTAATCAAATATGTCATTGTAAATCAAAATGTGGTCATACAAGACCATCTTTATATGCAGATATTTTTACCCTGCGCACTACACGCTCTCTCACATAAGACGTCCTTCATGTTCATCAGGCTTCATGGCACTGAAATTAAATTCGGCAGAACTTCTAGTTCTATGGTACAGTCCTGTGAAGTTAAATGTAATCAGGCGTGAAGTGTTGAAGAGTACATCGTAAGTACATGGCATGATGCGTCACATCAGCGCCTCAGGAGTGAAAA
This sequence comes from Leiopotherapon unicolor, assembly GCA_036025355.1. NCBI lineage: Eukaryota > Metazoa > Chordata > Actinopteri > Centrarchiformes > Terapontidae > Leiopotherapon > Leiopotherapon unicolor. The sequence goes on along the minus strand of JAVQJZ010211604.1, from coordinate 1,171 downwards.
AGGTAGAGATGAGTGGAAGATGGTTGAATTTGAGGGCCGGTGTATTACCCCCTTAATAATCTGTGTCAGCCCTCATATCAGACACAATGTCACGGGATAATCCTCTACACTTGGCTCATAAAGAAATGCAATGAATGTAACCGCACCAATTCCACTCAGTTACACATTCCCCTTGTTCAGGTGTGTGTTATAAATCCCAGGATTGTGACATTCGTATATTGACCGCAATTATGGAGTCGTTCCACCACTGGGGAACCGGCAAGAGGGCGTAACGTGATCGTGTCTGTTTCAAAAGCTTGATAAGCCTAAAGTGATCTGAGTCTGATGGGCTAACGTCATCGCAGGGAAATGGGACCCCAGGTCAGCACAGGAAAGTCGGACAAGTTGGCTCGTAGGGTTAAATCAAGACCACAGAGACTTAATGTTAAGAAAAAAACAAACATTTTCTTCTGGGAGTTTTATCTGAAACAGCTACACCGATATATCATTTCACTATATTGTAGCAGAAGAAAATAACTATATATAATGGTAAAACGGCACTACATAGCACCATGTCGTGACATTTGATCCATTGTTTATTTAGAAAAAAGAAACTTTAGTGTGCAGCTTTAAGTTTAAAACAGCATTACTGACCACTTATAAAGTTGGGGGCTCCTCTTGGCTTTTTCCAAAATATTAAAGCAGCCAATTCCCTGTTTTTCTCCGATTCACTGCAAAGATTTGACAGTATACTAGATGGCTGAAATATTTATGCAAATGCTTGGCGATGTATAAGAAATTCATTCTTAAGGCTTTCTGTGATGGTTTCTGCTAAATTGATAAGACAGAAGAATGCATTTGCACACATACACACATGCAAATGAAAATGCATGCGTGTGTGTGTGTGCCCATGTTTTACGGATGCAAGAATTGTCCCCATACCAATTTCCATACTGACTGCAGTTATCTCTGTGTTATTCATTAAGGCAATCTCGCATATTTCTGATTTCTGCAAGATCACATTCTCAGTGGTGAATGAAGTCACATTATAAAGGCGTTTTTTTTGTGTTGTTTTTGTACAAGCTTTTGTTTGGTGTGATTTCATACAGGCCTAAAAGAAATGGGGCGCTAGTTGTACCACAGTAACATATTTTTTTTGTATCTTTGGTACCGTTCATGCATGCACTATGTA
>JAVQJZ010211586.1:0-23842 GCA_036025355.1 Leiopotherapon unicolor | reverse complement strand
TTACATTATATTCATACTGGTCCCAAGACCAATGGTGTGACACAGTGACAGGGACTGATAGAGGAGTTCAGTGGTTTTCCTTTACGTTTACTGATATTAGAAATATTATAGGCTGATATTTACCATGGTGAGTATCTTAGCTCAGGTGTAAGCATAGAAATATTAATTTACTGGATCAATCCTTACAACTTGGGCTCATGGGAATGTCGTTCGTTTACAGGTTTTTAGTGATAAATCATAGTACAGGACAATTTAACATTTTAATTTCCTGACAGCTCTGATGTCACGTTAAGAGTTACCAAACCCAAGAAGGACTTTATTGAACCAAATTCTGTACCAGTTGCAGATTTTATGTAAATCCATTCATTTGTTGTTGAGACATCTCTCTAAAAAACAGAAAATGTCAACTTACTGGCAATAAATAAAAAGTCACATGGATCAATAATGTGTAAACCATGAATGACTGTGGAAAAATATCATGTTAATCTCAGGCTGAACCAAAGTGGTGGACTTGTGTGCAGCTAGAGTGGTTAAACACACAAATAGAACACAAAACAAAAAACTGAAAATGAAAAAGTGTAATTACTAAACCATTTAGTCTGACCATTACAGTTTCTGGGTAGATATTTAGTGATTATCCATTAAATGATCCATGAGGAAATATTTCAATTAACAGGGTCCTAAGCTACGACCACCCTACATGGAGCAACCTGATTCAGAGGGAGAGAAAAAATGTATTTCTCTCAGAAATGAATTTTATTCAAAAGCCCTAAAGCGAGTATCACTGCCTTATTTTCTCATACAATCCCAAATGAAACCCTCTCCAACTTTTTCTATCAAAGCCAGGAGGGGTCGGTCTTGTGTGAGTGCGAGCCTGCCTGTGTGTGTGTGTGTGTGTCTGTATGCGTGCGTGACCCTGCATTGTGTAGGGCTGATGTGTGTTTTCTGAACAAGTTCACGCTCTGTGATTTCAGAACAGTCTTTGGGGCTTTGGTGTCCTCATCCTCAGATCCCGCAGCTGAACCTAATACAGGGGAGCGGTGTGCGGAGGAAAGAGGGCAGGGAACAGAGCGTGAAGGAGCAGAGCGGGGCGGCGCAGGATGGAGGAGAGCAGGACGGATGAAAAGGAGAGTTTGAGCCGAGCAGAATAGAGCGGGGAAGATGAAAACAGCAACAAAAAGACCGGAGAGGAAGACTGTGGTGGAGAACAGGATAAATTAAACATTATTACGAGATAAATCAGCATCCTGCCGTATCCCAGGATGCTGCAGTCACTACTAACGATAGGCTGGGACACACATCAGGCAGGGTTCAGAGGTCACAAGGCCACCCTGGCTTTCATCATCCTGGATATTGGCTCTGGGCTGTACAGTGTCTGTGAAATGTCAAAGGGGGATGAAGCCGACTGGAGGAAAAATCAATGCACTTTGGAAAGACTGTTTGGCTCCTGCGCTTTGTTTTCAGCTCGCACACACACACACACACACACACACACAAGCATGACACAGACCTGTTTTGACATTTTACCTGAAATAAATCAGTCTGAACTCTGCTTTCAGCTGGTACTGTGGGAGGCATCTGTTTTAATTTGCTATATGACTTTGCCTGTAATGAAACGCTCCAGGAGACGGAGGGCTGGATTTCCTTGAAATGGTGCAGAAAACCGCCATACATACAGCCCAGAGAGGCCGCACGTCGAATTGTACGTTTCGCATTGAACGCCTGATGCTTCTGAGCCAGCGTTGCCACAGCACGTTGTGTGTTGCAGTGTCAGCAGCAGCATTAAGGGAGCTGTAAAGAGTCTGTGGAATTACTAAAAATATTAAATTCCCCACTGGCTGTTGTGTATGCGGGCACTCTGAGCTGAATAACATTGATTTAGCCGAGTCAAGTGAGTGAATTCTGAAGAAATAAAATGCGCCTTGTCCGTGCTTTACTTCTGCAGCTGTCAAATTCAAGCTGAGTTACATGACCGGAGTGTGTATGTGGAAAAAAAAGCTTTTCTTGATATTGTGCCATTGAGTCCCCTGTGTATGTGTAAAGTGTTTTTTTAAAGAGAGGTCATTACAGTACCTCCTGCGGTTATGAGCGTCATACAATTAGCGAGAGCCTAGATGTGGAGTTACAATAAATATGCAAACATTTTCATGCATTTTTTTTGTAAACGTGTTGTTAATATCCAGTCCCTTTCTGTCATCTCTGTGCTGACTGAGTGAGCTCAGCAGCGGAGGAAGAAGCTGCCTTTCATTTCATTGTGAGGGTCACATGTCACCCAAGAAAATAACACAGATTACATTAATTTACAGTGTTTGTTGTTTTTTTATAATAAATTCTACACTAGGCTAAAGGTTAGAGATGGTTATGGTTTGGGAAAGATGAAGTCAATAAAAGCCAAAAGTCAATTGCAGGTCCATCAAGGGATATGAACTTCAGCCAAGTGCATGAAAGTCAGACCCGCTACTCACCCATCCAACACCCCTGACCCCACCTGACTATTGAAAGGCAAACTCCCAGGACCAGTGCTGCGCTGTGAGGCGATTTAACATTAACTGAACTCAATTGTGCACTAATTAGTATGTAGACTCAATTTACATTTGTGTTTCATTTCCATTTATTCAAAATCAGAGGAACCTTGAGGATCAATGTGTGTATCTCATTACATTATTGTTATTATTATTGGAACGAATGATGCATCTTTCCTGTTAATACTTTAATTAAACCATTTCACTAATCTTTCTGACTTCACAGCGGTCACTCAATGATCAGCTCCTGGAATGTGAATACTTTAGAAAAGCATCATAATCAGTAAATAACTAAATACCCAATGCATGAAAATGTAACAAAAAAAAATCAATTGCAACCAGGATACTAGTGTGCATGTAAACAGGCTCATCTTATGGATTCATATTGAAGCTAGTTCTCTCCAGAAAACACCAGCAACCATTGATGCCCGTCAGGTAGCAGCTTAGTTTGTATTCCTCCAGAGTTTTGCTCTCCTGTTGTATTCCTGTCTCCGAGGCCGAGCCATGGAGGGATTGAGGATTTAGCGATGATCAAACTCACTGGACTGGACAGGAATAACACAACAGGACAGGCTCTCTGACTCCTCCATCTATTGTCGAGATGATTTGACCATTTGGGGTGCCTGGGCTGTGCAATGAAATAATGACCCGGAGAATAGCCAATGGGGGGGGCAGAGGTGTGATGGGTGGGCGGAGGTGTAGATAGGATGGCCCTTTTCTATTTCTCTGCCATGTGATTCCCCGTGTAATGTGGACACAATTAGGAGAAGCAGCCTCATAGATGAGCCTCCGGGTGAAAGAGGCCCGAGTGCCTCCCTCAGCTGGCAATGTTCCTTTTTTTTTTTTTTTTAATTTTACATCTAACGTCCACCCATTGTCCACCTCTCCCCGTTTTCTAACCTGTCATCTTGTCTTTCTTCTTATATCCTCACTCATACCTTTCATTTTTACCCGCTGTCCCTGCATCGTGTCTTCTTCACCCTAAATCCTCAGTGTTCATTTCTCTCGTCTGCCGCGGCTCATACAACCATAAATATTCATCCGTCCGACATTTATTTTAATAATGCGTTTCTTATATGCACGTCCACATTCAGGTGCTCATCGTATGCTTGTGTCTCATGTCCATTCACACCCCACGCCAGCTGTTTCTGCTCTCTGTTCATGCTTTGATTGGGTCCTGCTTGATGCATCAATTCTGGGCCTGGATCGGCGTTTCTGCTGCTGCAAGACTTTTTAAGCAGGTGGATGTGGTTTTGAAAACCTATTCCCAGCGGGAGTTACAGTGTGGCAGTATTGTTCCACACTAGAGTCTTGATCCACGATAAATAATTAAAAAAATGAATGAATAAAAACCATGAGTCAGTGGAGCAGAGCTGAGCAGTTGGTTTACAAGTTGCGAGACAATTGATACCTTCTACAGTCACTTCTACATTTGTCATTTAGTTGATGCTTTTTAAATTCCAGTGCAGGTCAATCAAAAAGCAATGATTCATTCAGCCTCTCTGCCGCGCCTCCCCGTCCCTCCTCACTGCGACGCCGTGACAGGAGTGCCATTTGACGGGGCTCCTTTTCTGCAGGGAGGGTCTTTTGCTTTCTCACGGCCTTTCCTCTCCACTTCTCTCTTCTTTCTTCCACTGCCCTTCTGCGATAAGAGAGACACCGCGCACCTCTGGAACTCGACCTTCCACCCACTCTTTCATTTCACAGGCGCAACTCACGGCCTCTTTCAGTTAATATGCATGCATGCAGCGGGAGCTCTTGTGCACAAAATGTTGCGCACAAACACGGTGCAGTATTCCTTCAGCCGTCTGCACCGTGACTAGGGAAGTTGTTTTCCTGACCAGTTCACTGCGCAAATGTGTGGCGCATATTGATTCTTATGCTGATGATAACACATTAATGTGATGAAACAGCAAACAGCCCTTTAGCCTCGGAGAAAATCATTCTTCTCTTGCCTCCATTGTTTCCAGATAGGATTATTTAGCTGTAAAATCAGAAGAGGCCAACCACAGTGCTTGGGTGAGCGGAGCTGAAGTCTATAATTACCCAGGAGACATAGGGGGAGAGTAGAGAGAGAGGTGGTCATTTAGATGGGATGTTAATTGTAATTACCGTTCTGGTGGGATGTCGCCATAGCAACCTTAGCCACCGTTGGTCTTGACCTGACCAGGGAGACTGTGTGTGTGTGTGTGTGTGTGTGTGTGTGTGTGTGTGTGTGAGTAGGAGGCTCAGATGTCCACAAGGTAACAGTAGTGCCACTCAGAGTCCATTTCCAGCATGCTCTTCTCCCTCATGACTTCTCCATCCCTCTCACCCCTGTGCCCTCCGTCCTTCATCCCTTATTTATTCGCCCCCCATCCTTCTCTTCGTGCTCCCATCTCCTCTCTTGGACCTCCCGCTTCTCCTCCATGCTCGTGCAGCCCCTCCACCTCCACCCGCCCATCCATCACTCACAATTTTTTTCCCCCTGCCGCCGACACTCCCTCGTTCACGCTGACCCAATGTTTTGCTTTCTGCTCCGCTGCTTCCTCCTCTCATGTCAGTCGTTAATCGGTTCACGAACAGAGTGTACTTACTCGGTTTCTGTTTACGACATATCATACAAAAGGCTCTTCTATTTTCCACATCCAGAATTTAGCTCTGTGTGTGTGTGTGTGTGTGTGTGTGTTAGCTCTTGGGAAGAGGCCTTGGGTTGAGAACTGTACCTGTGATTCATGCCATGCAAAAAATAGCTCATAAAGGAGGCAAGGCAAGCTGGGAGCTCCAGGACTGTGGTCAATTCAATAAGAGTTAATCATTAATTGCCGATTTTGGTTTGCATCAGGGATATTGCGTTTCTTCTTTGCACAAACTGGGCCTGATGTTCATGGTCAGTGGTAAGCATGTGTGTGTGTGTTTGTGTGTGTGCGCAGCTGTAATGCTATGCCGTAAGCAGGACTGCGTTATATTTGTTCACTTTACACTCTGCCCAGCGGATTAATGAGACCACCAATTACATCTTGGTCCATGACATCAGACTGTGATCTCGGGTCGACACACCCTCGTGTCCGCGTCGGCGTTTCTCTCTCATGCACGCACGCGTACAGGAAACACTGATCCAAGTTTTAACATGGGAGAGTGATTTCAGTGGAAATTATCTGGTGTGGTTATAAAAAGCGCCTTAAATGGACCTTGCAAATCTCGCCAAACAAACATATTTGACTCTAACAAATGTTATCTGGTTGCCCGGCAGAGTTTCTGTTTGTTGCTTCATGTTTGCCTGCTGTGTTTGGACGTGGAGCGTCCCGTGGTTAGGACTGTGTGTGGCTTCAGTGTATACTACATAGCCCAGTCATTGAGGTTTTCTTCACTGATGAAAATATTCTGCACTCTGGCCCTGCTTTGGTATATTTGCATTATCAAGTATTAGGACACAGAGGGTCAAAGTTAACAGTGATTTTAAAAAGTTCAGAGAGGAGAGACTCAAATTAGAACTTTTTTTTTTAGTAAGAAAAACTCCACAATCAACCCCCAATTAGTACTGTAACTGAACGAATGGTTAAATTAAGATGACCCCTGTGGTCTACTGGATAATACGAACTGGGAGATGAAAGCCTTTCTGACAGACCTGGTAAATGAGGGGTCGCTGCAATCTAAACGTGTGCTGGTAAAAGCTGGCAAACTCACAAACTGCCATCAGGGCGGCTATTAGAGGACGGCAGCGAGCAACCTAATAAAGGATACTAATTTTGCTTATTTTATCCGTCGCGCCACAAGTGAATGTTGAGCTAATCACGCATGTCGGGTTGGAAAGTGATTGAGTAAACACTTGGCTAATAATTAGCGCTGTTAAATGAAGCAGTAGTTGGAAGATGAAGTGTAACATAATAGTATAATAGATAAAAATTGGTAGTTAAAGAGCAGTTTTGCAATCAACTCCATGTTGCATACGCCACCAGTGAAATGAAAGAGGATGGCCAGCGTCTCCAGCTGTGTTAATCCTAAATGAATGCCATGGATATTCCTCACAAGAGAGATTACGATTTTATGAGGGACCAGTGTGAGAGCGCCGGAGAAACCCGAGATCTAGTTATAGGACGAGAGTGGGATAAGATTGGGAAAAGAGCAGAGGAAGGGTTGAGGCGAGGTCTGACCTTAAGATATTGAAGATTTGACCTGGGAGGGCAAGACTGAGATTGGATGCAAACAGCAACTACAGAGAGAAAGAAAAGCGAGGCTTGTGCAGAGATCAGAATGAAACATGTTATCAGTGCATCTATGGGCAGATTCAAATTGCTGGAAAAAAAAAATAAAAATCTGGAAGAGGTCAGTGACTTTTTAGTGGCCATAACATACTGCATTCGTTATATAAAAAATGTTTAATTTAACCCAATGAAAAGGCTTATTTCATAGTATATTCATGCAATGATGGTAGCAGACAGACATTAAAGGCTGATACTGAGGTCAAGAGCACCAAAATGTCATACCAGATAATCCAGACTTGAAATCTGAACAAATCTCAACAAAGCCCAGAAGTGAGTTTTATTCTTCACACTGACTGTACCAACACATGTCAAGGTCATTATTAATGAAATTATTTGTCCTCTGACTGCCTTAAAGGAAACCACACAACCACAACAATATCCACACACATTTTTCCATTTCCGTCTTTCCTTTTTGTTTCCCTCTTATGTCTAAATGTCTAGGACTATCCTCACTAGCCTTGTATGAGGCAATACCGTTTGCCCAGAACGAAGCTGATTAAAGCAAGGCAGAGACATCTGCACGTAAAAGAGTTACTTGAGACTGCTGACTTCATGTGACGATTTGATCCTTTTAAAGTGAGATGTTATATGCAGAGAAGGAGCTTTACAATATAGATACTGGCAAAGTGTAACTGTGGTGACCAAAATGACAGCAGCATATACAGAAAAGAAATACTGCAAAGAACTTTAGACTCTTAGAAAAAAAGGACAAAAAAAAAGCCAAGTACCAGCTTGGCTGAACTAAAGCATTGGCTTTGTTAGTGGCTGCTGTAGGGTAAATTAAATCTTTGTAATAAGAGTTACCTTGAGTCTGTCATAGATTTCCAACCAGCTATCTCTAGAAGAGCCATGAGAGGGTTAGGGTTAGGGACAGACCAGGTGGCGACAGAAAAGAGATGACTGTGGATATCTGTGTTTATGAGCGTGCATTCAGTGTTTGTCTGTGTGAATTCAGCATGCGTCACGTTACTTTCATCATTCACAAAAGGAGGACTTTGTCATTTCACTTCCTTAAAACAGCCCTCTTTCACTAGAATATCATAATTGTTTAACAGTGTGTGTGTGTGTGAAATTATAAATTTGCATGTGTACATATACACTAAGGTCCACCAGCATTTGACTGACCAGTGGTCTCTTCCAGCCCGTGAAGGTCTGCTGCCAGCGTCACGCCGTATAGATTTTGATTTGGGACACTCGGTGCTGCAGAGGAGGAGGACACTGCTCCTGTCATGTCCAATCAGCTCGCCTGTTCTTCTTCATCTAACCCCACCACCGCCGCCGTCTGCCTCAGTCCATGACCCGGCCTCCAGCCTCCACCCAGCTGTACTAAAACCCCTACATCTTCGCTCAACTTTGAGATAAATCCCACTCGATGTCGAGCAATGGTTTTGTTTCAGATCACAGCCATGAAAGTCCTCTTGTCAGGGAGCGCGACTGCAGCTGGACTCCTGAACTTAACAGGGAATCTGATCTTGCCTGCCATTTTAAAGATCTCAGCCTTCATTTGATCCAACGCGTATTGATTGACGGACAGTGCGGCGTGCCAAAGTGAGATGAAGAGAAGAGACAGAGGTGTGTCTGTGTCATCTAGTTTTTGTCCTCATTTTAAATCCTGTATGCAAAAAGAAAATAAACACACACGTACGCAGACTCTTTCTGTTTCCTCTCCTCCTCTTTATCTTTTTGTCCCTCTCTTGCTTCTTACCCATACAAGCCCGTCTCTTACTTCCTCTCCAGGCTGAGGAAGTAACATAGTGTGTTTCTATCATTTCCTTGGCCTCTGGTCCCCGAGCCATTTAAGAGGAGATCAATACCAAACATTAATGTCTGCTGCTCCCCAATCACAGCTCCACTGGTGGGAGATGAAGCGCAGAAACAGACTGCAAAGCCCCCCTCCCACCTTCTTTTTGCCTCCCTTTTTCCTCTTACTTGCTCTCCTGTCACTCCTCCGCGACCAGACTGACACCTAGCGAGTGCGCGCGTGACCCAGCCGAAAGCCGCCGTCCTTTTGTGGCGCCAGAAAAATGTCCGTGTGCTTTAGCGTCCTTTGAAAGGCAGCCAGCACCCTACACTGGCAATAAGTCGCCTTTGATGTTGGTGTTCACGCTTCATATTCATATTTTCTGTCTCATGTCAAGTTTTGATGTTTCTGCAGAGACGCTGCACTTGATGTCTGCCGCTCCCTTTCCGTTTTCATTACGTTGCACTAACCAATGCTTGCATGAGGGCTGCGCGTTAATGAATAAATGAATTAATTAGATCTTGTTTGATCCACCATCATCATCAGGCGTCTCTCCCCCTTGGTAATGACCTCAATAATGGTGCTGACTTTAATGGGATTTTAATTGATTTAGCTGCTTTAGTTTTCTGGCTTGCGTCTATCCCACGCCGCTCATGCAGAGGTGAGCGGAGCGGATGATCCTTGACTGCTCAAAGCATTTTTCCATCGTGTCCTCTTTTTGCAGCGTGGTTTTAAACTGTAAAACATCAAATTGAATCAAACCAACCTTTTTTTATATGCCGGCATTCACGCAAAAATTGCTCCACAAAGTAATTCTGATTTGATTGACTATAAAAAAAGGAAGGCTGGAATGATATTTCACAAGGTTTTATTTGAAACTGCTGACACGCTCAGGGTCCTCTGGCAGACACTAAACCTTCCTCTCCGTTGGTCTCACCACAGGTCAGCACATCCTCGGACGTGCATTCAGGCAGTAAGCCGTGACTTGAAAACCAAGAGCAGGTTCTTAAAAGCTATTATAAAACTAAAACATGTGCATTCATTATTCATTGTTCACTTGTGATTTTCCTCAAGTCGTTCGGTGTTACTGTGAGAGGAAGAAATTGAACATTTATGAGACACGCAACAAGAGCACAAACACAACAATCCTCAAATGCATCATGTATGTATCATCCACGCATTTGTACTGTCCGTCTGCTGAAAATAAAACATAGGGAAAATTTCTCTCAGGTGGTGCGATGGAGTGCAAACAGAAGACGCATTATTTTATTCGCATACCTGAGCCAATTACTTTTTAACAATATTTTTCATTTAAAAACTGGTTGATTTTCATCTAGTCATTTCATCCAGTTGGGATTGAAGCCTTGGGCAAAACCACAGATTACTAAATTTTTCCGTGATAAAACATTAAATTTAATGCTGTGAGACTACCTGGCAACATACGAAGGATACATCTATTACTTCAAATGTACGACCATTCAGAATGTCTTTTGTTCAATTAAACAGTAAAACTGAATTGAACGCCAAATTTCTGTCCAAGTGCTGTAACTCGAAATGAGCTCCACGCATCCAGATTGACCTGGAAGAGAACTCACTTCCTCATTATGCTCTCACTCCTTCCTTTATAATTGCCTGTGACAGTTTTGTGGTTGTTGTCCATGTGTCATTAGTCCAGGCGCCTCCGCTGATAAGCTTCTGAGTGCAGATAGCTAGTAATGTTCCCAGCTCCCGTCATAAATAAAGTACATTACCACCGCAGCTGCACTGTAATAACCTCCTCTCTGCTGTTCTCCCCGGCTCTCATCATCCTGCTGACCATGGAGGTGAGGTGGGTTACAGAGTTTCTCGTATTATATGTGTGTGTATGTGTGTGTGTGTGCCTGTACCTGCCTCTTAGTATTCAATTTGTGCAAGTAGGATCTTACAAGTGGAACATTACTCTATTTCTTGGTAATGTTATCGACCAGGGTTCTCTTTTTCAATCAGTCTCGTGCTCTCCTTTAATTTGATGTTCAGATGACTATCTAGATGCTCATTAAATGTCAAATTTGTTACTAGAAGTACTATAGTATTTATCTAGAAGTGCTTCGCAGAGGATACTGCCCATTACACCGGGAAACCTTTTTTATGTTTATGTCATTTAAAGTGCGGCCCGAGTTAAACTCAGAGTCAGAAATTCCAAAAAGCACATTCTCATTACCTTAAATCTGAATAGGAGGTAAATAAAATTCAGTTGGCAGTTCACACAGAAATGAAAAAATGCTTTTAAAAATTGAACAGCAGCTTGGAACTGACTAACAATAAAATATGTCTCATGAAAAACAGTAAAAAACTAAGTTTAAAAAAGTGTTGTTTGCTATGCACATATCACAATTTAGCAAACAGATAACACCCATCATGCTGTGTCTAAAATTATTCTCTCTCTTATTATTCCCTATGTAATAGACAAAAAGGTAAATAGTTTTTCTCAATAGTGAGCAAATAATGAATTGCTGACAGGTATTGAAACACAATATTGTTGTTTTTGTACCTAAAACATTAAAAAGAAATGTACAAATTTGTGAGATTTTTAGCAGAAAGCAGTTTACCTTGCAAGTGGGACTGGACTGCATTCTAATGGTCCGAACACAGAGACTCTCCCTGCAGTTACAAAGGGGGTGGTGTTGGGTTAGGGTGCAGAGGAAACATGTATTTTTGGAAAAATGGGCCGCTGGAGATATGGGAATTGTTTTTTGGCAAACAGGCTGTCAGATGAGCTGTCCAATGGGACATTTTTGGGCTACATCAGACTAATGTCCTCACAATGGCATGGCACAAATACATGCCATAGACGACACTATACAGAGTATACATTAACACACAAGGGGGTGGGCGCTTAAATAAAATGTCAAATGGGAAATACTATGCAAGGAATCAGGAGTGATTTTGTTTATTAAACGTTTAGGAAAAGCTCTGGGTACAACAGTTTAATTTGTGCTTTGCCTGTGCCAAATGTTCTCTCTCATTAGCCTTTTGCCTTTAGATTCAAAAATAGTTATTGTTATTTGGTTAGAATGATATTATGCTATTTTTGGCTGGATGTACTGAACTGAACGGCCAGTACCCACGACTACTAGTGACCCGTGATTGCTGGAGCGATTTTGTTGTTTCTGCACGTGAGCGCATCACCGGAGGTATAAAGCCACAGCGTCCTCTCCTCCATGTTAATGCCTCGACTATGGCCTTGGCTCTGTATGCCGTTCTCGGGCAGCCGGCCGACCGGAAGACAGGATCAAACGCAGGAGGAGGAGATCTCAGTGACTGGAGTCAGACGCTCTTTCATCTCTCCTCTGCCATGCCAGCACACACTCTAATGCTTCATTTTCCCCACGCACAGGGGAGGGAGCCTCCACAAAGAGAGCTTTCTGAGTGAGCTCTCTCTGTGTCTGTCTCTCCTTTTCAATTCTGCTTCAACTGATTCATCCTTGATAGAAATACAGATCAAGATAAACTTAGTTATGCACTTCAATTTTATATTCATCCCTTCTCCCTGATGGGGGAAGAGTAAATATGTGTGTTTATTTCTGCTTCTCCTCTCAGGAGATTTCACAGCTCTTGCAGACTGCACAGTGCAATGAATAGTGTTGTCTAAAAGGATTATTCCCCATGTGAGGTAATGGGGCTAGTAGATGTTCTGTTTATATGGCTTCGGCAGCAGTATTTATCGGAGTATATTAGGAGGATATTAATTGGGCATTAATCATTTCCCAAAGTTGATTAGGGGACACACAACTTCATTGGACAATAACCACTTTCAAGGTCAGCCGAATGAGATTGGGTTTCTTTGTGTGCACAGATTAGCCTCTCTAGGTTACTTGCTCCAGCAGGGTTCGCCGCCCAACAGCTTTCCATTTCACAGCCTTTCAGACCCGAGAATGAGGAAAAAATGTGTTTCAGCTGTTTCAGGTGGATAGATCTCCTGTGTTTGGTTGGCCTTCCTGCTAACTCTTTCTGCAAGTTTAGGGGAGGAGGAGTAAAGAGAAAGTGAGAAGGGTTAGGGTGAACGGAGTTTACAGATCATTAGATATTGAGTATATAGATTATTAGACTAGTTTTACAAAAAACAACCAGGCCGGTAAAACCGACCTCCAGAGCCAGCTTCCCTGATTGTTATTAAAACGTGATGCATATCATTCATTTACACCATATAGGTTGACACTGGGCTAAAGAGGATGAGTATGGTCCTCGATATCAAATTGCCTTGAGCAAATTTAGTCTGAGCCCACTATTTCAGATCTGCAGACATGCAGGATTCAATTATGCTGAATTAGCAGCCCAGAAGAAAATGTGTAAAATTTGAATATTCTCATTAACAAAGAAATTGGAGAAGGCTCTTCCAGCGAGGGAAACTTGGCCGGGAAAATGAAAGAATAAATGATATGGAAGAGGGAGAACATATTTCTGACTATGAGACGACACATCTTACCTGTTCTGTTTAAATTATGTATTCACATCTTGACAGGCGAGAGTGGAGGAGAGACAGGGGAGTCTCTCATTAGTGTATCTCTGAAGGACAAATATGACACAACTCTTTTTGCTCAGTGAAAGTCAGTAAGCCTTCAGCGAATCTGGCAGCATTTTAGGCGCCTCTCAGCAACGATAGCCCGACGTCTGACCCGTAACTCTGTGTTCGAAAAGTTGCTTTCTTTTTTGTTGCATATTTGTTATTGTCATACGCCACAATGAGTTTACTTTCTGGATGGAATCTGAGAATGCTTGAAATTCAAAATGTATTGGAAAGCACTGCGAATACGGATAGGTTTACAACTAATCCTTCTACAATGGGATTTTTCTTCTGTCTCATTCGAGAAATCATGAATAAATATTTGATTTGTTGCCCCCATGTTCGAATCAGATGAAAGCCAGCTTTCTGACTGCTTGCACTGGCGGTGGCTGAGTTCGGCCAGCTGTTCGGTGTGCCAGTGTTGTCCGCTGATGTGTGCGGTTGCATGAGCGACCCGCGCGTCATATCTGTGGGCCCACCGTGCTGTATATGAAAGAGAGCAGTGTGGTCGGTAGAGAGGCTAGCAGAGCGTTGAGCTCCCCAAGGGGTTTCTCGCAGATAATCCAGAGAAGTCACAGCTCCTTGCGATAACTAGCTGAAAGGAGGCTGAATTAGAGCGGTACGGTGAGCCTCAGCTTGTAGACCTCCAATGCTGATGACACGCAGCTACCTCTGACTGCACAGTGACCTCACCCTTGCGGAGGGGAAAGCGCGACATAACGAAGAGAAACCGATGAGGAGACAGACGTGGCTGGAGGAGGAAAGATGATCGGTGGGATAAATTGCTTGATAACGAAGCTCTGACCTCTCAGATGTGTTTTAGAATCAGCTGAAATCTTACACATATGACGCTGAGAGATGGCGGGCTTGTGAATGCAAAAGCCCGTCGCATTATTGTAAGCAGTCTACGCTGATAGAAACAAAAAAAAATCTTCTCCACACTCCCATTTCATCCCAGCGAGTGGCCTCTCCTCTCTGCTCCCTGGTGTTCACAGATGCCTGTCACGTCGCCATGAAAAGACAAGAGAGAGGGAGAGCCTGACACAGATTCACCCCCCCCCCCCCCCCCACCCCTCACCCACACACAGACAGAGAGACAGGCGGATTGAGAGGTGTAGCTGATCCCTCAGAAGCACTGCAGGCTTAATATCCCCTATCCTCTCTTCGTGCCGTCTGGTACCATGAGGCTCGGGACTGACGTCAGTGTTATTTCTGTCCATCTCTTGGTCAGGGAGGGGTCATCGTCTCTAATGCATTATTCACACGAGCAGCATCAACCTAGACAGATCTTATCTCAACAGGGCAAAGCGACAATCCAACGCGGCCACCCCTCCTTCCACCCCCATCCAACCCACCCACCCACCCCTGGGCTCGGTGGCTGAATAAACACGGAAAGCATACAATAGCTGTAGCTTCACCCTCTTTGATTATTACTACTGATTTGAGGCACACAGGGACTGGTTTGTCTCAGCACGCCATTATTTTGAAATGCGGATGTGTTCTTTGTCACGGCCTGGTATGTGTAAAAAATTTTCTAAATAATGGAACAGAGATGGCGACCCCACAATGGTTCCTCCTCCTCACTGAGGAAATGTTAAAGAAAAGGACCCTTCTTGAATGGTCCTACTTGGCGTATTTAGTGGTGGCTTGCTGTTGTTGCTGTTTATGTTGTGAATGTCAACAGCTGTCATGCGGCGCACGTCATCAGATGAGCCGTTCTCTCTGCAGTGGATCCATGGGAAGTTCAACCACGCGATATTACTGGATAGAAAATAAAACAAATCCTCTCAGTCATTAGACACAATACTTGATCATGTGTGGTTAATTATGCTGAAGTTCTCGTATCCCCCCTCCCCTGATGACAGTGATAGCGAGCTGCCACCCTCCACCAATAATGCTATCTGTTCTCTCTACCGCAGCTATCTCTCAGCCGGCGTGGACAAAGAGCCCCCTCTCCTAAAGCCTTGTGGGTAATTCAGTTATGCCGCTGCCGTATCAAAGCACTCATGGAAGAAGTGTGAGAATACATAGAACAAATATGAGTCCGTAATGGAATATCCCCTGATTGCAGACATAAAGAGACACATTAAGAAAAGCGTGCACGCTCTCACCTCTCTTCACCTTTGATGTGCAATTACATTTTGCACAGTGGGTTTCGAAACAACAAAACGGGGGCTTTTATTTTGGTGTTTGGAGTCGTGATATGCCATTTAAGGGTAGCTTTGATTTTTATTCATATTGTCAGACGTGGATGTAGACACGATTTGCATTTCAGCTGGGTCTCTCTCTCCCTCCCTCTCTCTCTCTCTCTCTCTCTCTCTCTCCCTCTCTCTCTGGCTATGAGGAGTTTATGTTGCTCTTCCTTCCCAAACACAGCAGTGATTACCCCCCCAGAGATACTCTGTGATCCTCTCGGAGAAGGAGAGCTCAGCGTAAGTTCAGTAAAAGTGGCTCATCTCTGTTTTGCCTTTGATCCAAAAGTTTGAGCTGTCCCACCATGCAAAGATTTCTGAGAACAAAACAGTGATGACACGAGCTGTATAAATTCATAAAGTCTATAAGCTGATGATTTGTTCCTCTGTTATGGAGGGAATGATTTTGACCCCATCTGGTATTTTTAATAATTTGACTGTTGATCAGCTGTTAAGGTCCGGAAAACCAGGCAGAAGAACCCAAATGCAGGACAGGAGAGCAGGAGGTAATTTAGAGGTTTTTAAAAGGATTCAGGTAATCTAACAACAGGAAGCAGTCCTTCTTTTCACTGACGTCAGGAAATTTTCAGGAAATGGACAAGTCTTCAGCAGCAGATTAGTCACATGCAACATCACTCAGGATACACAAATGACCATCTGGCAACAAGACAGGGGAAACGCAGACAATATATACACAAGGGATAACAAGGAACAGGTGAACACACTCAGGGTGGGGCAGACAATCAAACAGGCAGGAAACACACAATGGCAGGAAGTAAAGGGACCTGAAACATGAGGGAGAGCTGATTTCAAAATAAAACATGACACGCCAGAAAAAGGAACAAGATACATGACAGACATGGAGACTAAACATGACCGACATAACAGAACCAGACATGACATTCAAGGATACACCTCTTGATAAACTCCTTTTTATCTCATAGATATCCACTGTATTGATTCTATTTTTTCCTCTTTAATTGGATTTATCCCCATTTTTCTCCCAAAGAAGACACCAGCTGTAGTGTCTTCATTTTTGGAGATGTACCGCAGACAAAACTGATCTAGTAATGTGCAGATCCAAATTATCTCTCAATTTGAAAAAAAAAATGGAAAAAAGCGCCATCACGAACAACAGATTTTTCCCTGTGGCGGGAGCAGTTGGAAGACAGAAACAACACAGACAGTTTGCAGACAACAGCTTACAGTCCACGCAGTGAGGCAAAAGTCAGCGTCTTGGCAGCGTTTCAGAGCGATTGGGCTCTCGCTGAATTGCCGAAGGAAGTGAGCTTTTTATTTTCACCGAATGAATTAAAGCTGAAGCTTATCTCAGACAACGTATTCAACCTGCGTCCATTGAGTTTGCATACATACATCACCCCTTCAAATGCATTACATTGGCCAACCAGTTGCTCATTCACACGTCGAGTAGACGCTGAGCTGCATTAGCTGCTTCATTTAAACTGATGTGAGTCCAATACCCGCTTGCCTTTTAGCTCTGCTGTTTTTTTCCCCTCTGCACCAGCACCTGTTGGGAAATATTTGTCCCTTTAGCTGCTAAATGCATCATTATGTTCATTAAGTAGTTGCTAACTTTGTTTATGAGCCTGGTGGGTAGTGTGGGTGTCTTTTCAAGAGGTCTCTGGCTGAGAACTTCTCACCGCCACGTTGGAAATTGACTCTGATGAGCTGTGAGAGACAGTGACAGACGCTACAACACAGATCTGACACGAGGTGTAGAGTTAGGTAACAATCCTCAGAGGGTTCATCACAGGGAGCAATGTCTCTCACATTACCCGTGGTCTGATCTATTTCTAAGACAATAATATTATTACAGTAGAATAGTATAATAAAGACAAAAAAGATAACTTATTTGTTTTAAGCTTTTTGGCGTTTTTGCCAAAACTGTCACCATGTCAGCTGACAGTCACACATGAGACAGAGACCCTGTGATAAAAATAAAAAAAAGGCCATTTGACAAGAATCCACCATACCCCAGTATAAACAATCAATCAGAACACAGTATCTGACAGAGCTTCAATCCCTCCACCACTGCATGAGCGGACATAACAATACAACACTTAACAGTTTGCACAAAAGATAAACAAACAGAAGATGCGCAATGAAGAAAAGCAGGTAAAAGAACGAGTAAGATTGAGCAACACTACGAGGAGGGGCAGCGGAGGTGAGCTGGTGTGCGCCGCATTAAGAGGAGTAAGCAGCTGCAGCACTTTCAGTGTACAAAACCTCCTGATTTTACAGACTGCTGCTTTAATAAGTCTGACTTAGCCTCACCTCTTCCTCTGTTGCACCCCCTCCTTCTTCTTTTCCATTTCCCTCTACGTAATGAGTCTGTGGCTCTACTTGGGGTATTTTCTAATCATGCACCTCGCAGACCCACGCCGCTTTTTAGTCGTTAAATGACAGTCCAGGTACCTGCATGTGTACCGTTTACTACGGGACCCCCTACTAGTGTGGCAGGGAAAACCCATGGCTTCTGGGCGCCTGCGCTCTTTCATGTCATGCGCAGCGTGAGTTTCTGAAGATTGTTAATAGATCAGGCTTTTCTGTTTCCTTTTTTCTTTTTTTACACCAACTATTTCATGTGCTTTTCTGTTTATATAGTAAAATCAACTCCTTCCCATGTGATCTACCCTCATTAAATGGCCCATCAACCATGTATTCAATCATAGTATGTTGGTCCATGTCTTTAAACAGAGGGTAAAAGGACGCCTTTTTTTTTGCCTTTAGGTAATAGTTATTCATTATCCATGTCATTTCAGCCCACATCCCCTCCCATGATCTGGGGCTTACTGTATATAAATGTGGGGCTGAGAAGAATGGCAGCTGATGGATGTATACTGCAGCCATCAGCTGCCTCCGCTAACACGATAATTGAAATGGTAATTTTCTGATACAGGATGATGACCTGTGTTCGTCCAGAAATCCCCGGCCTCGTTGGATAATGAACAGGGAGAGAATCGTCCCCGTCAAAACTCAGCGGCGCAGTCGCTCACAATTCAGCCACAGAGGAGAAAAGTGTGCTGGTGCAGCGTGTGTGAACAGACCATGTGAAGTGTGAATTTAATTCAGCATCTTCCTCATCTCCTCATCCATCCATTTTCCTTATTTTCCATTCACCAGCCGTAAAAGAAAAAAGGCCTGGCTCTGATATGCTAATAGATAGTAAGAATTATTTTCTTAGATTCAGTGTGCGCGCCTGCCAACACCCCTCGACTATTTTGCCTTTATGAGGACAGTGTGTGGGTGTACATGTGTAGCAGAGAACGTGTATAAATAAGCAGTTGCATAAATGACTTTCACCGGAACCTTGTCTATGCTTTTTATTTTTTTTATTATTTTTTAAATTCATTTATTCTTCTGTTCTTTGTTTCCCTCTGCCTCTGCTTGGCATGAGGCCTGATAGGCAAATGTGGTGTTATTTGTACTGCATGCCAGACAGGTAGCTTTGTGTTTTTGTCATTCAAATCATTATCTTAATTGCTTTGCATTGCTTTGATGGCTTAAGGGTGGCTAGCCAGTGAACCTGAACAACCAACTCACAGTGACCGGCTCTTTTTTTTTTTTCAGAGCTTTTGTCTCTCTCTGGTCTCTTGCCAGACAATAATATAATCAACCCCTCACCCCCCAGCTCCCAACACATGCACACACCTTCAGCAATTACTCAAACTAATTAACAATTTGGCCATTGGAATAATTAACTGTAGGAAAGCAGAGAAGCACACTTAAGTGTTTCGTCCTGTCCTCATTCCTGTTCCTGTAGTTGGGACAGGTCATCATTTTTCTTTAGTATATGATTATCAGATGAATGTAGATTTATCCTCTATGTCAGAGGTGCATTAACTCGTCACTAAACATGCAATACCTGATTTTCATCCACTTGGCGAAAAACAAGTTGGAACAGTGAAATTAAACTTGTAAGCAAACAGGTGCATATTTACACATCCGGTGGATGCAGAGTGTTAAGATTCACTTTCTAGTTGTGCTTCTGCAGACCAGGCAAATGTAACTCAGTATTCATCCTCCTTTCACCATGTCACCAGGCTCTTTGTGTTTCTTATTGTGTTTGCTGTTTGGTGAAGAGCATGAAGCTTAAAGTGAGACGTAAAGTGAGGACAAAAGTGAACCAAAACATTAAAGCTGCGGGAGGCTAAATGAAAACAATGAGCTAAAAACATCAAAATGCTTCACACAGCTGAGGAGAACCTCAGAGCTGAGTCACAGTTCTCAGTACAACTTTCAACTTTACTCTGAACTTTCTTTAGGCTAACTGAACTGGCCTCAGGTAACTGGCCTCTGCAGGACTAATTCTGCTTTTAACAATGGTCTGGAGATGTTGTGTTAACGTTGTATAAAACAGGTGTTTTATTCACCCGGGGGAGAGAACACAATACATCCGTTTGACCCCATATTTGGTTTATATTTTTCTCTGCATCATGATGTGTTGCTTCATTGTTGATCATTATTCGATCATTTATATTTTCAACAATTCTTCAGACCTCTCCGTTGTTTCAAATCACACAATTACCTCAAGTAACGGTTTCTATGGTGAGCATACCAGAGCGTGAGAGGGTGAGGAGAGGGAGAGGCTCCTTTCAGATCCTGCTCCACTTTGCTCGCCACCGTGTGTGCCCAGCGTCTGCCTCCGTCTCTGCTCGTCTCCCAGCGGGACTCATCCAAATAGGATGTAATATAATGTAAATAAGCCGCGGTGAGGAGGCCGCGGGGGCAGCCAGGGCCAGGAAGCCAGGCGGGCGCCGACCGGAACGGGAGGCAGGACAAAGGAATGCTGGGGCCCGAACACAAAGACAAATCAGGCATGAAAGGGAGGGCCACCTCAGCTGACATTATTTGCACAGTAATTGGTTGTTTTTGTCTCCATCAAATTGGGCCCATTAATGAATGGATTGGAAACAAAACAGAAATAAGGACACCGCGAATCCGTTAAAGGCAGACCACTGATACGAGATTTTTTTTTCAAAATGCCTTCATTACTTAACCTCATTTCACAGAAGAGGCTAATGTAAGCATACACTGGCTGTTTTAAAGCTCTGGCCTGGCAGCGTTTGAATGTCCCTTGAAGTGTTTTGGGATGCTCCTTTGAAAACAGAAATAATCAAGGAGTTTCCGCGAACTCTCAATGCGACGTTGCGTTTTGCAGTTTGAGCTGTTAGACATTACCTGACACGTCGTCTGGTGGTTAATGTTTATTCGGAGCTAATTGCTTCTGAAGGCAGGGCTGTGGGGATTTCATTAGTTCCCTCGCCCCTGTCTCGCTGCAAACATTTTACCTGGACTCATTAAGCATCAGACATGACACATCAGAGGGACTGCTCTGCCAGCGTTCAGCCCGTTACTATGCCGAGGTCTGCCCTAGCTGAGTAACCTGCCAAAGCTGCGAGCTCCTTTTCTCTCGCACGCTGAAAATCATCTCTCCTTTTTGTGCCGCACATTTGTCTTAAACTAAGTATTTAGTCCAAGCTGAGAACATAAAAAAAGGAGAGTGGCTTCTCCTGCTTTGTGCTCGACTGCATCGAAGTCAAAGGGTGAAGACGTATTTATCTCTCAAGAGCTTAAATTCAAACCTATTAAGAATTTCTTTTGGGCCTCTTTAATAAAGAGCTCAAGGACTCAAAGTCTCGAACATCAGTTTTCTTTCCCTGTTCTGCCTGCAGGGAAATTCCACCTTTAAATAGAATTCCTCGGACAGGCGTGTGATGAAGCTGTTTCCTAAAAACACACAAATAGCTCTTTCTTATGAATTATACATCACGCCATGTTTTATAGGAGCTTAGACATACAAATTTTATAAAACTCACTTGAGTGCTGGTGTGCGTCATGTTTTGTAAAATGAACAATTCTGTGAAATGTCTTGACTTGAGAGATCGTTTTGGCTGTCTTAAATAGAAGCAACTTTGACATGCATTGTCTCAATTGTAAATGAACTACATTTCTATTTGAATTCTAGAAATCGGTGGTATTTTTTTCCCCCTCCCATCCTAACAAAGACGAGGGCTGGCAATAAAAGAACCGAGTGATATAACAGCAGGCTATGATTCAGTGTATGATGGAGGCCCTCCTGCCGGTGCTGTGCCCTTTTAAAGGTTGTCCTACAGACTGTGCCCTGGTGGAGTCTGCAAAGATTTTGAATGGTTTAAAAGGGTTTGAAGGTCTCACCTTTTTCATTGAGTCTTGAAAAAAGGACCAGGGTGGGGAGTTAAAAAGAGACGCAAATCAACACTTGCCGTAAAAGAAAAGGCTACATTGAATATATTCGCATATTTGCACCACTAAGTGGACATCATATATTATATATTATATTTCAGTGGCATTCAGACCTGCATCAAACTTTGACACCAAGTGGCTGTAGGCAGTCTGAGTGCTGGAAGAGGGGCAGGGTGGATGGGGTGGGGGTGGGAGAAGGATCTCCATCGTGTTTCATTCCAGGCTCCCAGTGCCCTCTGGCGGTCCTCAGAGCAGACTATGCCCAACTCTTCATTTCTTCCTCAGCTAGTCTCGCTATTAATAGCTTAGTGCCGCTCCAGCTCCCATTGTTATTCTTGCCTGGCTGCATGCTGCGCAAAAGGATGTCACATGTTTATCAGACCAGAAATATTGTGCATCTCCACTTTGGGAGAGTGAACTTTGAGCGAAAGCCTCCTCTGAATCCAGATGCCCTCGAATGGCATTGTGCAACTTTCTTTATCTTCATCGATCTCTTTGACCTTTTCTCTGTCCCTCTATGATCTCTTAGCAAAAGCTCGATCTCCGAGGGCAAAGGTAAACAACACTCCCCCCAACCCATCCCCTCCCTCCCCCCCTCTCTCTTTGATAACAAAAGGGGGGTGTGTATTAATTTGTTAGCTAAAGAGTCAAGTCAGCACAAAGATCTCTGCACACCCTGTACGCCGTGACGTGCCTCCCTCTGCAGAAAGATGCTGATTGATTAATCACGTCACACATGCACACACACAAACACACACTACAAACTTGTAGAGTCAGCTTTGTTTAACACCTCGAAGGATTTGGATAAGTATCTGTCATCGAGTCTGCATAATTAGGACACTATGTCATCTAAATTCAAATAGGCCTGCTGCCCCGGTGATCCGTCACTTTTCATACTCATGAGAATAACATCAGCAGTATGAGCTCTGCTTGCTGACTTTGTTTTGCCTTAAAAACACATTTTGGTTCTTCATGTGAACCTCAACTGAAATGCACTGACCTGCCCCTCTAATCACTAATCACTAGTCACACCTGTGACACCTGTTCCCACTCTGTCAGCTGTCATGTGTTAAACAGATGGTGAAAGAGTGAAAAAGTTTTTAAGCTGCTGGTTTTTGGGGTTGGATAGTTCTTGTCATTTTGACTTGTGACACACTGATGGTTGTGTGTTTGTTGGCTGGATGTTCATCAGCACTTAGGTTGGATAATATGGTGTGTGTCTGCACTCTACAGGCAACTTGAGGAACTGCAACACACTTGATTACTGTCAGACTCATTTTTCAAGTATTTTTCTACCTAAAAGTCAAATTTAGATCTTTTCAACTGCATGAATGATCCATAATTGACTGTTTGTTATCTTTAACAAATAAAATGCTACACCTTCTTGACTCTTATTCAAGATAAATGTGTTACGGTTTTTCATGTTCTCAACATGAACATGAGACATTGACACATGAGACATAACTTGGCAATCTGACAACAAGAGAAGAGAAGACACAGACTATATGCACAAGAGGTAACAAGGAACAGCTGAACACAATCAGGGCGGGGCAGATAATCAGACACGAGGGGAAACACACTGTGGCAGGAAGTAAAGGGACCTGAAAGATGAGGGAGAGTAGATTTCAAAATAAAGCATGACACGCCAGAACAAGGGAACCAGACACATGACAGACATGGACACTTGACAAGACAAAACATAACCAGAAGACTACACTACACCGACATGGGACTAAACAAGCCTGACGAGAATTCACCAAAACATAACAGATGAGAACACTAAAACACAACAAGACATAACCTGACATGGAAAAACACCACAAACATGAGACAAGACCTGAACAGAAACCGGACATAGAACGAAACATGACAAGCAGGTGATGCGGCTGTCACCACTTTCGCTATGCAGTGGATTCAGGAATCAGCTTGGTTTTGTGCAGAGTTAAAGAAGTTGTTATAGTTCAGTTTTGGATTCAGTTTTGTTTGTCAGTAAGTGCCTATAATGTGTAAGCTAACAGCTAGGCAAATCACAATATCTTATTTTCTGTTTCCAGGTATGTTAAATTGACAAGATACCAACTGAAGCTAACCGCAGTCTGCAGATGCACACATATTCATTATATATAAATCAAAGAATAAATGTGCATTTCTTTCATTTGAGGCAATTGCATTTACAGTACACACCGTGAATATGGAGTCCAGGTGTGTCTGAGAACCAGTGGAAACCTCTGACGTCTCTTGGTGAACTCTGTGGAGACAACATGATCTCTTAGTGATAGATAGTGTTGGTGTGTAACTTAAAACTGTACGAAGTGTATGTACTTTTAGTTTAGCAGAAATACACTTCCTACTCG